>JARKHS020035843.1:0-130505 GCA_030143305.2 Amblyomma americanum | reverse complement strand
CTAGGCTTTGAAGGTCAAAACGACGAACCAGCGCTAAATCAGAAGTACCTCGCGTAGTAGAGCTTTCGCTCTAAAAGAAAAAGAAACGCAACAAAAAAACATTCACGACCCCCTCTCCACGTGGGAGGCCTTGCTCTCTTCGCGTGATGCTCTCTCTTTTACCCTTTCGCAAGTGCATCCTCGTGTCCAGCATGTTGCCGCCGCACCCGCGTGCCACTTCTTGAAAGATGACGTGCCCTTTTCGTTAATTAACAGGGCGAGTAATTTCCTGGTTAATCGGGTTAGTGCCGGTTGTCATAACATTGTTCAGGGCGAAGTGGCGGATGGCGACGAGCAAGGCAGGAAACGAGCACCGCGACGCTTCGGTGCCGGCACGAAAGCCTGCAAGCGAAAGGGCCCCTCGCTAAACTCTTCGCATGCAGGCACGCAAGTTTCCGAGGAAATGGTATGTGGATTTTCTTGGCAGGGAATCCTCGGCCGTCGTAGCGATGCCGTTAAGCCGACAATGACTTCAGCACTTTCCGTTTGCGGGGGATGTGCGGGCAGGGAGTTTCGAGAACTCTCTGCGTAAACCAGAGGCGTACAGTGACCTCAAACTAGGGTAATTAAAAAAAAGCTAACGAGGCCATAATCGGGCGCGGCCTTACAGCAAGCGACCTTTATTCTGTCTTGACCCGCCATTCGTGTTCTTAGCAAAAATTGATTATGTGGAGGTTACTGGGTATGTTGGCGTTCAAAATTTTCCCGCCACTCGATTCAACCTCGTGACGTCAACTCCGAAAAGGACTCCGTGATCGCCGTTTCAAACTGAATGCGGTTGTAACCTGGTTGTAACCGAGCTTTCGCGATCCGCGTGCAAAAAACTGTGTCGACTCATCGCAGCTTAGTTGCGAATCAGCTGATCATTGCGACACCTTATTTCATTTTTTATAAACCGTTTCTAGCTCGCAAAAGCCCCGTTTTCGGTGAAAGTAGCTTCTTTTTCATCTTCGTATGGTAACCTATCGATGCTGGCCAAATTCAATATGTCCTCAGTGTCCAAATAAGACAGCTTGCCCATGTCCTCAGCAAGGAGAGGTTCGCTTCAAACAAAGACAAGTTGTCTGCCATTCTCTATATGCTTCTGCACTGGGAGATGTCAAAGACCTCCAGAGGTATTCGCGGCTGATCCATTTCTATAGAATATTCCCAACTTGTCTTGTTAGCCTGTCTTTGATCATTGCATTTCCTCCTTGTTAAAGGATAGATGTGGGAGAGTGTCAAAGGCCGAAAAATAAAATTTTCAGCGAGCAAGGGGGTGATGACATCAGCTCCTGTCCTCGTTCACTTTAGCCCAGAGAAACCGTGTACCTCCAGCTTGCCCTGTCATTTTTGCAAGCCATTGCGGCAGTTCTTGCACATCGAAAAACAGACACCAAGCACCAGTTGCGTTCCTGTCAATACGCTTACCCCAAGCTGAGCAAAACAGCAACCAGGTGAACAAAGCTACATTAGCCTTTGTATATGGTGCTTAACATTTCTGCCAGTACATTTCGGGAGCCACATCACATGCACTACTGAGATTATTCAGTGCACATAAGCGGATACCAGAAGCGTCACCCCGGTCTATCACGTTGCGCTGAAGCTTTTTTTGAGTGGCTGTCAGGTCACAGTTGCATTGTCGGCAATAACTTTGTTCAAGCGGATGCTCAATTGGCGTATATGGAAGCGCGCCAAATGTCTGCGTTCCACAAGCAAGAGCCGACACAACAAGCGATCCGAGTTTCATGCGGTTGCCGACAATGCATGCAGGTACTCTGGTTTGATAGGCCTATCAAAAAAAGCTTAGAGCCGAGCTTGTACAACCTTGACCGTCTATTGTAACTCGGGTTGCCTCCCGGCGTCTCCCGCTGAGAAGAAACGGTGTGGGATCTCGTCTGAATGTAAATGGCATCAACGAACGCTTACTAATTCGGATGTCTGACTTCTCAGGTGCAAGAAAGCTACCGCGCGCGTACTTTGCCACTGTCTCCGATTCGACAACGAATGAATGCCTAGAGAATGTACTTTTACGTCTGGACTTAACGTACGCTAAAGAGGTCAAGGTTCTGAGATCATGGCCTCAACAAATTCAATTCAATTCTGCAATTTTAGTGTTAGTGCACTGAATTTTCACTGTGCTGAACATTTCTCGGCAGTGCCAGCAAGGGCGTTGTAGGGGCGGCCAGCGTTCGCTTGTCTTCCAGTCGGATATTTCCTCCTTGCAACAATTTCTTAGTAATTCAGACTCTCGGAGCTGACAAAATGGAGCCAAGGTGCGCGGTTCCTCAGAATCTCTGGGGTATAGCGAGAGTGATGTACATGAAATGTAATGTGAGAGGGGCTGATCTCGTTCCTCTTTCTTCTACACTGAGTGCCCCCAGTTTTTAACATGTAGGCCCATCTCGAGGACAGCTGCTATGAGAACCGCGCGGATGGAAGGCAGCCCCTTTAAGGCAAACGGCCGTTCTAACCATGCATTCAGGCTTCGCATACAGCGGAGTAAACTCCTTTACGTATGTCGCCATAGTTTGTCTACTTTAGTTTGCTTTTAGAGCGAAAGCTCTACTCCTCCCATGCAAAACCTCAAGGTCATGTTGCTCCGAAGAATGACCTTCAAGCGGCGGAGCGGGGGTGCGGCTCTGACGTCATACCATAAGCTCGGCGCAGCTGCAGCCCGCGGAGTTCCCTCGCCTTCGCAACTGCGGTGAACGCGATTAACATTGTTCCAGAATATTATGCTGTAGCTTTGCACGCCGTATCCGAAAGTTCGCTATAACCTTTAAATTGAGCACGGCTGAAAGTGGCGGGCATTCTGTACGACGACCGCCGAGCACGCTTGTTGCTTTCGCCGCTGCCGAGTCATTCAGTCCATTCTAGACGCAGGTCAGCCCAATAAAGCTCTATTTTAGAACTTTCGGCTGTCTTCCGCACTGCTTCGACTGCCGTCACCACTTCGTGACAATATCGTAGGCGGATTGAACCTGATGATTCTGATCAAGAACGCCGACAGGGCGCGTTGGCGAAGGATAGAGCGAGGAAACGTTAATTGGACAACAGCAAACCGTGCCTGACCATGCTTAATCCACCTTCCGCTCTGTAAACAAGGTTCGGCCGGATTGAACACCAGCAATTTTTTTGAATAGCTTCACCATGCCATGTAAAGCCAAGGTCACCGGGCCGAGCTGGAGCCACTAATGCGCATGCGCCGAGCAACAGGTGCGCCGCGTGTGACGTCAGAGTTGCGCCGACTCCGCAGCCTCGCTGCGCGCGTCGCGCATGCGCAGTAGCTACAGGTGCGCCGCGCATGCGCAGTTGGGTAACAGATGCGCGTCATTTCTCGGCTACTTTATAAACAGAGGGTACGAAGCGCTCGTTCAGATGAACGATAGGGGAAGAAACGGGAAGTCCGCGTGTATACTGCGACCGACATCAGCGGCGACTGCGGAAAGCGTGCACGTTGACGGATCCCGAAGTTGTAGCGCGGTAGGCGAGTCGACAACGACCCCAAGAAGCCAGGAATGCCACGGGCGCATCCGATACGCCGGAACAACGTGAGAATACGGCTCGCCAAATGAGACCATAAAGAAGCGGAGAAACGACAGCGACAAGCCGCAAGCCAAGCCACGTCTCCTTCGGGCCAGCTATCGCGTACACACTAGGTTTAACCGGAGCTAAACAATCAGCATTTTTTTTCGCAGTTGTTCCCATCTTCCTCCAAAAAATTAAATATGCACTGGCATGATACAGCTCGTTCTTACATTTCCCGACATTGTGCATTCTATTCTGTATGCTGCCCGTTCACGTTTTCCAGAACTTGAAAATAAATACGTCACCTGTCAATGCAACACGCACGCTTTGATAGAGCATGCTCTGTCGATGGTTATCCCTCGGTTTCTCTCGAGGTTCATTTTTGGCACTCGGGCCCGTAGTTCCACTAAAGATTTTCTGTGTTGGTAAAGAAAACACCAAAAGTATAATCACGCTATGGTAAAAGTGGCCACCTTGCATGAAAAGTAGTGCAAATTATGCTGGTACATTGGATGTCGCAGATACAGCGCAAAATACTGTATCAAAGCTTAATGTATTTCTACCTGCGTAGAATAAGTTTGTGATCATATGTACATGCAACCACAGGAGTTATTACGATAGGACTGTTCGCGAGCTGGCAAAGTGCATCCATTTTACTTCTGTGAAAACTTATTTCATTCATCACCAGTTGCATTTTCTTATTCTTGCTCTCCACCAGCAAAACATATTTCTGCGAGGCAGCCCGTTCAGCTCCAAAGCGCGTGGGCAAATGTATTGAGAAGAGGTGGCACAAACGTGGCAGGCACCATAGACGACACGGTCAATTGTTTCCACCCTAGGAGAGGGTGCGTGTATCGAGTAGTTGCAGTGGTTTTAGACTCATTATTCAAAGCATACAGCACTGAAAAAAGTGGGATGTGTACGCTGCCCTGCAAAGGGTTAATGAACAAGGACTGTTCCATACTATTCTTAGTCGATGCTAAATTTAAGAACAAAGAGGAAAATGTAGATATTTGCAGGAAGTGCTTGTGCAATGCTTCTGCAAAAACAATGTGCAGAAGAAATTAAGTTTGGAGACAAAAATAACATCATTTCATAAATGCACACACCTGCAACTGAAAATGACTGCCACATACAACCAGAGGTATTCGTCCCATTATTCATCCTGATTTTAAAATAGTCCTTCAGCAAAGTGGCACAATTTTGTCGCATAAAATATATGGACTCATAAGTACGTTCAAACTTTTGCAGTATATTAATTGATAGAGACAATTAACAAGATCCCAGCCATGATGCCATATCACGCAATTTAATGATTTGCAGTAATGCACCTATGCGTTATGCTTGGAGCCCAACCAGGTTTGCTCCTGCATAAAGCAACAAATTTGTTGGAACACAATGAATCTTGCCTAATCATGACTTCAGTGACTCCTAGGAGACTGCAGTTACTTACCTTCTCAAAATATTTTTAACTCATTTTTGCAATCTTATTCATTATATTATCGTGCCAAAAACTGCCCTGTGCGACATTTGTGCCTATTCCCTGTTTCATGTCCCCCGAATATAATGCCCTTTAGGGATACAGTCGAGCCCACTTATAATGAAGCCGATGGTCACATGAATTACATTTGTTGTACATCCTAACTTCGTAGTAACTGGACTGTCCCTCGTGAAGCCAAAAATACAGTCAGGCCAAACCCGCACATAATTCTTAAAAAGTGTGTTATGCACTTCTGCTACTTCAAAGCATTGCTTACCATGAGGCTTTCCAATCTATTTGATGGAGTCACGTGGTCTTTGCTGAGGTACCCTTGCTGACAGCAAGCTGTTTATAAGGAGGTGATATAACTAATCAAGGTGAGGGCTTAACTGCAACGGGTAGTAGGTTGCTCTCCTCATAATCACCTTCATCACATTCCTGGCAGTAGGGTAAGGCCCACATTCATGTACAATGGCTTCTTAAGTTCATGGCCATGAGGTGATGTCAGCAACATAGGTATGCTCCACCTAAATCATCCCAGATCCAGTCCACTTTTCATCAATGGCACGTCACCAGATCTCCATAAATCTAATTTTTGCCGTGCGCCATCTGGCGACCCTGGCCACATGCAGTGATGAAGCTACGGTAAAACACCACCTGGACATGCAAACAGCGCAGAAGGTACACAACTGATTGCGCAGGCCACGCATGCCACGCAAATGGCTGGGTCAGCAAGGCATACACGCCACTGTATTCTCAAATTGGTACCATTGATTGATCACTGACTACGTGCAGTAGTTTTGCTTTCAGAGTTACCCTTTACTGCTCACCATGCTTCTGCTTCCACTTCTGTCACTTTGCCCAGCTGGCACGCATGCACACACACATGCACTAACTGACCTTGTAAACCGTCGGCATGCGCTTGGCCAGCGGTTATCTCAAGTTTCAATGCCGCTCTTTTATTGCTTTTTAGGTAGCCATGTTCTTCCTGAGGTGGCATCCTGAAAGCTAGGAGACACTTGCTGGTATGTGCGCTTGCAGGAAGGGGGAATTTTCCAGACTTCGGAGGAGAGTTATGGCACCGCCTCATTTGTCGTAACTGGGTGGCACGGCCACAGTCGTTCGTTGTATCTGAGACTCAGTGCCATTGCCGTTAACACATATTTTGACGGTAACACCATCCTCCTTCGTAATAAACGAGTGTTTGTCATACTGAGTGCGGCCATTGTAAGTGGGTTCCACTGTATAATGGCTATGTGGCTATGTTACGCAAAGCAATGTTGTCACTGTAAAACTTAATACATAATCCGAACTAGAGCAGATGCAACAAAAACAACACAAACACAGGCACTGATTTCAAACTTCAATTTGTTTTAATGCACTGTACAATGACTCGGCTAAAAGTGAGAGCAAGGCAGCACACTAACACACATACCATTAAGTTGCCACGTAAGCGAAGCACTTTGTGTGGCATATCAACAGTCAGCATCACAATTTGCCCATTTCCACTATCTCTCATTTATGGCAGGCATTGCGCAGTAATGAAGGCCGCATATTATCTTCATGAGCATTTTAAAGCAAGGAAGAAAAAAAAGCATCAAGCAATCTATACAGAAATGTACACATAATTACATTTATGTGAAACCTGGCATGCACTACTTGGACTAAAAAAGAAGTTTACTTTTTACATGGTGAGAACTTAGCACACTGAGGGTAATTCTCATTATGACACATGTTCATAATTCCTCGAAAAAAAAAAAAAGAATACTTCACCACATCTAGTACACACATCTAAGAGCGCCAGCTAAGAAAAGGCCACAGTAAGGTACCAGATAAGTAGGCTATAGTTAGTACCAGTGTACTACTGCAAGCAGAATGCTACTGAGGATGTCATTTGTTTACTACTCCTGTAACGATGAAAAAGAGGAACAATATGATAAAGTAAAACTCGTGTGAAATTTTAAATTTTGCGGAAAGCTGGAATTAAGGTGCTTGCAAGACTACAGAAGCAAGGGCTCAAAAATTTTACGTTTGCTGTCAGTGCAACATCAAGCACCGGCACGTGAAAGAAACTGTAAGATGGCATTAGCTATGCATAGCGACAAGAATTACAATGTATACCCAACAGATCACCGGCTGCATAAACTATGAGATATGTGCTGCAAACATATATATAACAAGAGCTACAGTGCGATAAGCACCAAACAAGATGTCTGAATAAATAACGGAGGGTTAAAAGCATTAAAAACCAGTGTATGTATTGAGCACTGTGTGAAGCTGCAAGCTAGACTGCTAAACTTTGCTACCTAATGATTTGCAACTTTATACACAAACATTTGTCATTACAGAAACAAGCACACATAGAAAAAAAAACTATACATATACACTAACCTTCAAACATATATTTTTCTTACTATTGACTGACTAGTGAAAAAAACTGAAGCGAATGCTGATACTGAAGCTGCAGTTCGAGAAAATTAAAACAATAAAATTTATGCGCTTCTTACACTAACAGGCAACACATGATGCACTACAAGAAGACTTTTTTCTTTATCGTCCCACCTACCCAACAACATTCACAGCACAATGCAGTACGCAAGCATGATAGCTTGTCATTATGGCATGTAATGACATTATGACATGTAATGCACACTGAAGAGATGCGTGGCCAAACTGCAGGATAAAATTTATGCTCAATACTCAATCTCGAGCGAGATTGTGCCGCTGGGTGCAAGAGGAATTTTGAAAGCAAGGTATGAATGAGTATGTTTTCATGCGGTGCAAGAGCTAGTAAAAATTAAAAAAAAAATTATGCACACTAAGATAAAAGACGTAATTATTTGTGATCTGCAACAGGAGAGCTAGTACATTCGTTATTTTGCATGGTACATCATGGTGCCTAGCTTGCTTAGAACACCACTCGCTTAAACGTGCCAACCATGGTAATCATGGTAATATTTGGCACAGCTTCCCTTCATTCCGATACTCACGTGCAGGTTAGCAAACCGGGCATTGCTTAGTTAACCTCTCTCTCTTGACTTCTCTAAAAGGCTCAGCGTCTATGATACAAATTTTTTTTTTTTTCTACACACTAAGATGATTGATAACAGCAGGTACACACCTCACCAAGAAGACAGTCACGTTTTGCAAGTCTTCACGCACAGGCGACAAACAACAATATTCAGGTGCTGCCCAAATGCATGCCGTTATTTACAAATTGTTATGTGTTTGCATTACTGTACAAGTGATGAGAATGCACACCTTAAAATATGATTTTCATTCTTTGCAAGCACTAAAGAATGGCTCACCTTATAAGGCAGACAGCTCTACTGTCTACACGCAGCGAACTCTGCTTTCTAAAAGGCACTTGTGGAACTACTCAGTAAAAAATCAGATTTCACCACGACATTACCGCCCCCTCTTCTGCACATCATCACAACATCGACTAAGTTTGCGCAGATGCAAAAGCTAAACGTACAAAACAGAACCAGATAACAGAACTCTGCCTTCTATTATTTACAGTTTCTACAACTGAAGATAAAATAGTAACAGCAGCACCACCGTGTCTGCGCTTCAATGTGCAGCAACTGTAGCATTGCTCCTTTCAGAAGGATTTTACAGCATGCTGCCAGGCCGGAATCGTCGAGTGATGCAGGAAGAATACAATGAACTTATGTGACATGATGGAGATGGGGCTGTTAAAATACTCTACCAGGTTCCCTTAAACTTGTGGATTTGGGAAAAAACAAAAAGAGGGAAGGAAGGAGAAAAGCTTCCCATTATCTACACATTGCTGGAGCCCGGTGATCCGCTGATGAAGTTGAACACTTCAAGGGACATCCTCTTCATCGCGAGTGACGAACGATGATCCGAGACAAGCTGCTGAGAGAGTCGAAAAAGAAGGAGCAGCGTGTGTTAATGGCAGAGACTCCCGCACGTTGGCTAGACAGACTGAATGTTGTGATAACAAGATACTGGAGCGGGAAGAAAAAATTGTGTCTATGAGAATTCTGCGACGGTAAAGTGCAGCATGCAACAGGGTACAAAGGCATTTCAGAGCAACAAGAGGATTGGACGGCAGCCAGCCAAGGCAAAAAATTTCAATGGAAAATGGCAGCGCCGTGATTAGACCGGGAAGCGAAACAAGATGGATGAAGTTCTAGCACAGTGGCGTGAAGACACACTTTAGTGGCTAAAAGCGAGTGTGAAACATTTCCGAATGAGAAAACATTAAGATAAATATATTCAGGAACTAAGGACATGTTCTACAGTTCTATGCATGGCAAATGCACTGCGCACAAGAATTGTGTGCTGGCCTGCAAGATAAACAACTCGTTGTTCTCAGTGTACATGCAAAAAGCAAATGAAGATGTGCGGGAAGATGAAACCAACTACATGCACTAAACAAAGAAAACAGCATGTCTGTGGCACTTGCCCCAAGTTTTAAGAGACACTGCAGGCTAGTCTAGTCTGCTAGTCTAGTTGCACTATATTTAGGCTCCGTGTGCTACCACTGCTGCACAACATAGCAGTGATTAAATATTTCTCCACTCGTCAAGGCAGGCAAAGGTTCAGTAAAAAAAAAAAGAATATGAAATACCAAAACAGTACCAAATGTATGCAAGGAAAAGCCAAAAGCACGGGAAAAAAGTACAAGCCATGAATGTACTTGGTGCCACAGAGAGAAAACAAAGCTACAAAGGTGTCTGTGCTCCCACTCACCTTCTCCTTCATGATTTCCGACAACTGGCTGGCCATGTCAATGAGGTTCTTCTTGAGAGCATTGTGGTATTCACACTGTTCGGGTGGGATCAACTTGCCATTCAGATCCAGCGCTTGCTGACAAATGATGAGGAATTGCCTGGAAAAAAAAACAAACGAAATAGCCACATTCATTAAGAGAGGAAGAGAGAGAAATGCAAAACGTGCACTGCTGTGCAATCTGCCTAGAAGAAAAATGAAAAATGTAGATCAAGTGTTCTAACCACTCCTGATGAAAGAGAACCTTTCAGTTTTATGATGACTCGCTTCCACTGTACCTTCTGCTAAAGGACAAAGAGACATGAATGTTTTTGCTCTCTCACAGCTAAAACAAAAATGACACACTTCTATTTAAAGCACGGCTCCCCCTTTCACCAAGATATTTAGGGAGACAGGATTATTTCAACTAGCAGTAGAGAAGTGGTCGTGCCCGAAAAAGAACTGCAAGCTAGGCAAACACATGAAAAACGAATAAACACTGCGAATATTCGCGGCAATATCCCATTAGTGGTGCTTACCTAAAGGTCTCCCTCAGTTCATTGACTTCTTCCTCTGGGTACGAGTGTGACTTGCTCTCATCCAAGAAGGCATTGGCATAAGCAAGGGGGCCAGCATTCACCTGTGGAATAAAGCATAACACAGACACGTGAGAAATAGCATGAACAAGAGCTATGAACTGTGCACATGACAGAGAAGACAAACTCAAGGTATCTATAAAGAATGACTAAAAGGAAGTAAGCGGGTTGAAAGAACAATACAGTACCTATGTGACAACAGGAAACAAGCATGGCTAAAGTATACAAATAAGCAGAAAGCCAAGGGTTCTCAAACTGCGTTCCGTGGAACCTTGTGGTTCATTGGAGAGAGTGGTTTTCAGGTTTCCCAAACACGTAAATCCACGCATGCCTCAACCTTCCCATTGCCTTTGAAGACTATATTTTGGGACTGACCATGATGCAATTTCTCACAGCAGATGGTTTTATTGTAGATTTTTGAAGGTGTCAGTCGGAAAAGAAAATTTAGTAATTTTCAGACACTGCCACACAGCACATTCCACTTCCAGGCATGTTGCTACAGGGGGAAGAAAGATGTTTTTCAGATTGGAACATACTGTGCATGCATCTAGCCTCCTTGTCCTGCATTTTTGCAAGGTGAAGCCACTGCACCTACTCCTGTATGACAGGCATTTCCTCAGCCACAAGACATGATGAACTGTCGGTGTACGGGCAATATATTAGGTGCAGTGCTAGCTTGCTCTATGCCCATGAATATGCGTGCATGGTTCCTAAGTCAACTTGCCTTGTGAAAGATACAGACCGGTTCATGAGCGTTCTTGAGCTAGGGATTAACTGGATCAGTGCAGCACCAACAGTGTACTGCACGGCAGGTGTGTCCACAGATGGTGAGTGCACATATGCATGAGCTAGATGCTACCACTACTGGTCCAAAATATTCCCCCAAAGTGAAACCACACCACCACTGCACAGGAACGTTTGCACTAGCACTCAAAATTCAAGTAACTCGGGGTCACAAGGCTAGAAAATTGAGCAGCTTGCAACCGTCCTGTGACTGTCCCTTTCTGATGGTTGCACAACCTTAAGAAGTTGTGCAACGTGGCAGGACGGTCGCACACACCTCAATTTTCCAGCCTTGTGATCTTGAGAAGCAAACCACTAAAGCCGACCCTCTTATTTTTGATGAATGTCTACAGTGTACTATTGACAACAGTCCGGCACCGACTTCGTGCAGGATTTCAATCTTGTTTTGAAATGTTTTGGTGCGGTACAAAGACACGCAGCAAACATCAACGAAAGCTCTTATTCATTCCTTTTGCTGGCAACACTGCGATGCACCTGATTCACAGTATCTTAGCTCAAGTGGAGATAGCCATCGTTCAACAAAAGCTATTGGAACTTTCAAGATTACCACAGAGAAGCAGTCATGTAAGCAGCTGCAAGGAACAGTCAGCCGTGACCTCTTAGTCAGCGTGAACCTCGGAGGTCACGAAGCTAGATTGCAGCTATGCCATTATAGATCACCGCGACAGAGTGTGATGTGTTCCATTTGACTCTGAACACGTTTTGTGCTGTGCTACTGCAACTGAACGTGAGCTGCATCAAGGAAGACGATGAAGATGCAGTAAGACATGTGGAGTGCTGCACTGATGTGTTACAAAAGCGAGGTAATTAAGACAGAAAGGAGCCAGGAGAAATATGAGTCAGTTGGCCATGGCAACACAGACTGCAAGTCTGTGTTGCCATGGGCCTCCCTCCGCTGCCCTTGGCCTCCTGGTTCCCGCAGCCTGCTCCCTATTGCGGCTTCTTAGCTGGTGGCCTATTGCCTGGCGCAGCCTTCTGGTTCCCTGTGGCCTCATCTTCCCAGTAGTGTCCTGCACCTCTCCTTTTTGCTCAAGCGGAGTCTTAGAGTGGCTGACGTAGGTGCTGGCCTAAGAAGTGCGTCATGTACCCCAATCCACCACCCAATCCACCGACTGTCACTGGGCCAATGACAAATTGCCCAGATGTACGTAGCACATCACTACGCCCAGCCTTCTACCATCAGTGTGATACGCATTCCCTCTACTGCTGAACTTTTTTCCATGTACCTTTGTGTGTGTGCATTTGGTAATTGGGTCGCAACAAAGTACATTGCTTTTTGCTTGTTTGTTTGCTTACAAATGGCTTCGTCAAGTTTCTTTCCTTTGTCTTCTTTCCCCAAACATCAGCGTGATAGCTGATCCCTCCGGCTACCTCGTGACATAGTGCTGCCAATCCCCACCACCGCACCCACCTTTTCTGGACTCTCGCGCCACTTTTATCTTCTTATTTTCCTGGAAGAGACAGTGCACCCTCGCAGGTGCGTTCTGCTCAGTTGGACATGTGCCATCTTCCAAACCTACCCACGCGTGGCAGCGTGTGGTTCAAACGATTAATGGCATAACCGAGCTACTTCAGTGCCGCATGAACAGACCAAGTTGCATAGTTTAAATTAACGAGCTTTTGCTGTATTACTCATTAAAAAAAAAAGAAAAGCTAAAGGAGCTAACTAGCTGTATCTTTTGCAACATAAAGCCAAGTGTGTGCAACCAGCATCACTGCAGCAAATGCACATTCAGCTTGCCCAGATGGAGGTATGTGCTCACAAAATTCACCCCGTTTGCCCTACGGAGAGTGCAGAGACAAATTCATGGCGGTGTGCCACACTAGCCACACTACATTTCCTACTATGCAAACAATACCATCAAAGCTCCACTGAGGTCATGCTTTATTCGAGAACACAAATATTAGACATTCAAAAATCGACCTGAATTACCCAAATGCTAATATTCATTGATTCAATTTCTAACTGTGAATATTTGTACATGAATATACTTTAACAACAGATTAAATCTGCCAGCAGCCAGCTTCAGAAAAATAGCTTTCATAGCAGAGACTAGGCAGCATGTTTTCCAGTGCTTCTCAACTTTACCACCAGGCTTAGGAACACTTAAATGCATTTGTTGTAAAAACATTTGGTCACTGGCAGTAGCTAGGACTTCATCCTGATATTGCCCACAATCAAGGCAGATGCTCTACAACCAGCCCACCACTATGGTACACCCCGCAACTAACCTTTCTAAACAGCCTTCCAGACAGCCCTCCAGAAAGCTTGCATTACAGAACCCTCAAGTCTCTAAAACACCCCCCTTCTAGGCAAAGCCTTTCAAGCTGTCCCATGAAATTGCAAGGCCATCTTAAAAACACTAAGAAGCCGATTACATTAGGCCTTCCTTTGCTGCTGGCATGCAGCTACTACAGTGTATGAATGCCATTTGACAGCTAAAGAACTGAGTAACAGTGACACCCAATATGCTGAATAATGACATCCCTGTGGCATTGCACTGTTGCCCACTGACCTGAACCCCTATGCTGCCCTGGAGCTTCAGCTGGAGCTTCTTGAGGTCAGGTGGCTTGCGGTGGACCACCTCATCTAGCTCTGCAACACGTGTCTGCATCTCATCGATGGCCACCTCGATCGGGTTAAGGTCCTTGGTCCGGCGGCTAGACACTGGAATGCGCTTCTTCACATATGGGAAGCAGTAGCTGGCTGTAATGAAAATATTAAAGTCCATCAAATTGGCACAAGTGCAGCATGCCGCTTCAGCTTACGAGGCAAAAATGTCAAAACTCAGTTGTGATATAAAACAGCACAATGCCACGCGTTAGGTCAGATGTGCATTTTATTATGGTTGTATGCACAGCTAATAAGATCAGGAACAGATCTTTTTTTTTCTGAGCCAGATGGTTTACCTCAGGTGTCTCTGACAAAAGCCTTCAACACTAGCTTGAGAATGATGAGCACAGCTGAAATGCAGGACGGATAGAACTTTCCAGTTCTATGCAATGCAAGGTTTCCATCATTTTGGGCTCTCCGAACTGGCAAGACAGAAATACTTATCAGCAAAAGTTCCTTGCAAGGAAATTTTGTGCACTGCAATGTCGGTGTCAAGCCACCACCCTCCTAGGAGATTCATCTATCATATTTCTAACTACAGCAAGCGCGGCAAACACTGCTACAGCCTGTCCAGTGTAGCCCTATCTAGTGCTCCTGCAATATGCCCAATGCATGTACACTGAACAGAAGTGAAAAGTCACAGGGATACAAGAAAAAGGTGCAGTATATCATTACAGACATACAGAAAGCTCAGCTATTCCTGCCAACTGCAGCAGGGCAGCGTCAAGGCATGGACAGAGAGGCATCACGTGGTCACTCACTTGTGAGGATGGTGCGTCGCTTGCACTGCTCATCTGGGGCGCCCCGTGCCTTGGTGCCATCCAGGGTGAAGGGTGTCTCGTACATGAACTCTGAGATGATGTTGTGCCGCTCAAATTCCGTCTGACGCTGCATGAGCTCCATTTCGCTGAAGTACGGCACCACGTGAGTCACCTGAATGTATGCGTACTTGGGGTCCAGGTCACTTGGGTTCACCTGCGTGTGCGGTAGGCAGACAGGTGCAGTGTGTAACCATGAACATCTACAGTAAAACTTCGACAATTCAAACTTGGTTTAATTCAAAATCCAGGATAAAACGAAGAATTTTTTAAGTCCTCTAATTTCTAATGTAATCTAATTCGAAGCGGCAGCCTGCACCACCAGCCCAGTTCATTCGAAAATTTGGGGCGCTATTCAGGAATGCTCAATCCCGATTTCACCACAAAACGATGAAGCGACGGCCCTTGAGCCGCGAGGCAGCACTGCAGGGCAATACCAATGCTTGATATGCGAAGCGCCCCAACCGCAGTGCTCCCAGCCTCAAAAACCGGTCTATGGTATTGCTTGCGGACTGTCGAAATGTGTGCCTGCAGAGTAGAAGACGCGCTTCACTGCAGCAGAGCCGTGGGTATTTCAAATAACATGCTCTCGGTGCTTCGTCAAGGCAGTGCCGGACTGCAGGCAGTGGTGCGTGCGTTCCGTTGTTCCCTCTCCAGCCCGGCCATGGTCAAGTTAGCTTCAAGCAGAGGCACTCACTTCGAAGCACCTCCCACCCCTAGCAGTGTCAGTGCATGTCCTGTGATGTGGTCGGTCGTTCTTGCTCAGTACTTGTGATGGTCTTATGCGTGCAATGCCAGGATGTGCAGTTTCTTTGAGTAGTGTGCTGTGGTTAGAGGGGTGAGTTACCAGCATCTCTGATTACTTTGCTACCTTAAAGTAATGAAGTAATGAAAACCGGTGAAATCTAAGAACATTCCTCGATTTCATATTACATACAGCTAAAGTTCAAACTTTGCATTACACACTCATAACTGTCCTGTGAGATCTTTACTGCCTTTTTTGGCCACCACCATGTCTTTCAGTGGGAGTGGCAGGAAGGGGGGAAGGGGTGTCATGGGGGCTGGAGATGCTCTGCACTTGCAGGAAGTGCAAGTTTTTCGATTGTAAGGGTGAGTTTATGGCAGCCCCGTTGTTCACTCTAAGAATGTAGTGCGGCCAGAGTTGTACGCGTTACCTGGGATGCAGTGCAACTTCTCTAATACATATTTTGACTGTCACACCACCCTTGGGCGTAATAAGTGAGCTTTCGCTGCAAATGCGGTTGCTATAAGTGGGCTCAATTGTACACCTTTGCTATGTAGCATAACGCATATTGCTTTTGCCAGGAAACTCAAATGCTCCTTCCCAAATCAACAGCTACCTTCAGACCTTCAGACACTGTGCGAGGGTAATTAATGAACAGCGTCACACCTGGTTGGAGTCCATGATCATCCTGACTGATTCCTTGCCAAACTTCTCACAGAACATGCGGTGCAGACGTTCAGAAATTTCGGGGAGTGATGTGACTTTGGGCTCCTTGTATATGTACTCCTTTTCAGAGTCGTCTCCAAAGTAGGCCTGTAAACAGAACAAGATGGCTTGATATCAGTATAGGCATGCCCCGTTAGTAGGTCACAAGAAATTTAAAACACTTCCGAGATCAGAAATGAAAAAATGACAATTTTTGCCTAAATTCTATAAATGTGCAAAAGCAGAACTGCTTGAACAAAAATGATGTCGAAGACCGGGAATTTTCTGTCTGTGTCTTTGCACCAGAGATGGGAAGTTGGTGAAGACAACAATATGAAATGCACAGCGTGAGAGTGTGTTGCAGTTTAACACAAGGCATGATGGGCTGCAGCGATAGCCTAGTGCTCTCGTACACTGGCCAATGCACTGGCACTGGTTCGTGCCGGCACTGGTTCAAATCCCAGTCACGGCAGTATATGTTTGATTTATAAATTTATTTATTTTACTTAGCACAAAACCACAAACATCGCAAGATCTTGCTCGGGGTTTACCCATTCGAATACTGCTTTCAAGCTGAAACATCCTTCCTTCTCTCAATCCTTTCAAATCCTTGCTCACCATCATAGGCAGCAACAGAGTTATTCACATATTATTGCATTGTAAAATATCAGACACAGACCATAAAAGTATAACAGATCTTCATTATTTTTGACTGGAAGCATCTGACTGGACTATATTGCATAAGGTAACAGCTGACTCCAATGGCATTTGCTGCCACATGTCTTTTTGTTCGATGGCTTTAGTCTCACGAACATATGTGCATGTAATTCACCTTTTGCGCATTTTTGGTCCTGGACCCGCATGAACTTTGCTGTACAATGCCAGCAGGCTACTCACATGCGCTAGCACATAGCATCTTCTGTTCCGATACGTATTAAATACCCGCCAAGTGTCAATGCCAAAATTACAAGGGGGCAGGGGCAACATCAAGGGCGTGTATCCAGGGGTTGTACCTGACTACTTTAGAAGCAACTGTACCATAAAAGACTTTCTCTTCAAAAATTTTTCTAGGGTAGGTCTTACTGAACGCCCTTACGCCCTCGCAGTCTGACCCTTTCCGCCTGCCTTTCGTTTTCTCTCAACAACTGCCAATGAATGCGAAGAAAATGGTGAACAGCACCGAAACACACCATAAAACCTCAATAGAAATGCACTAGAGCAATAAGAGGATTAAATGTAGTGGCTCCTGCACCACGAGATCAGTGCCAGAAGCATGTCGTTTATTCCACAAAAAAATCTGTACTTTTCATCTTTGCTCCATAAGTAAACTGGTCGGAAGCATGACTGCCCAACAGGAAAACAGCGGTCCATCGTAAAGGTACGAATACTGTATTTACCTTATGAGCGCGTGTAAGGGCTGCACTTTTTTTTTCCAGACTTGAGGGCCGATTTTCTGACTGTGGCCCATACACACGATGTTCGAAAGAAAATGTTTTTAGAAGTAAAAACATACTAATCTGGGAATGAGTTGCGTTTATCCTACGTTCAATCGTCACTCGCAGAGTCTTCTGACTCCGAGCTGGTGCTGTGCTTTAGTGAATGCTCATCCCACAAGAAGTCGCGCAGCATGTCCGTTGTCAACGCGTAGCCGTTGTTCCGCATTTCCATCATATAGCAGAGTTAGCAGAGAAGCTCTTCTTCCAGTTCGAGACACTTGCATGGCTTGCCTCGGAAATCGAGCTTTTTGCAGCTTGTGTTCTTAAATGCATCCTTTAGGCTGCACCATTGTCGAACGTACTTCTCGGCACATAGAACTTCCTGCCCACCGCATGCTTGCCGTGTTCGAGAGCAAACTCCCAGACGTGTAGCTATTAAGGTGCTTGCCCATCGTGCTCAAATTGCGACACTCGGCAGCAGCACATGAAAGCCACAACTACGATGAACTAATACGCTGCCACGACTCCCGTGCCTTTGACAGCCACAAAAAGCTGGAGTTGGTGATACTGATGCCGATATGGATAGCGGGAGCTCGCGGTGGAGGAAAAGTTGACAATGATGATGACTCGCAGCCTCGGGCGCCACCCGTGGGTGACACCTGGAAGCTCCTGTGCGTGTGCACGGCCGGGCTTGAGGAGCGGCGGCGGCAGCGCGCGCTCTTCCCCAGACTGGCAAGGTGTGTGCGTGGCCTCGGTGATCAAATGCACTGTTGCTCGCAGCAGGAGCTGATCGCAGAGGCAACGATGTGTACATGGAAAGTTTTGGTGTGGCCCTTACATGGATCTTTTTTTTTTTAATAATTCCTTCGGAAAAACAGGGTGCGGTCCTTACACCCATTTATACCGTACTCAAATAATGAACCCACCTTCCACTTTTGTCATTGAGAATTTACTTTTTTTCTTCTAATCTTGTGCAAAAATGTGCTCTTTACCTTCACGGCTGGTGTTCAGCATGTTCGGTTTATCTCGCCGCGACTGGGCTGCACCACTGACTAACAAAATCGCCGGATCACGCCGCAATACAGCAAACACCTTTTGAAGCGAGCAAAGCTAAACACGAGCAACATGAACATGGGTAACACATGGAAGCAACTTGTTGAGCGCGCTTCTGTTGATAACGAATAAATGGGTGGGCATGTGATAAAAAATTTCAATTCTTGAAAAATCTGACGAAGCTTATGTTTTCCCACATAATGAACTCTCCTCCCAAATTGAAGTCACTCTTTCTGGAAAAAATTTGGGTTCATTAAGCGAGTAAATATGGTAAGTTATAAAAATGTGCTCGTGGCTGCAGTAGCTTCCGCTACACTGGCTTCAGTCAGATAACAAACCCATACTGGCAATTATGGTTCGCCAATTGCACGCAGTGCATTTTTTCCCGAGCGAAAATTTCTCAAAAAAAGTTAGGGACGATTTTCGGGAAAAATAGGGCTGTGTCCACACAATTAAGAGGTTCGGCTGAGTTTCGAAAGTCTCTCGAACAATTCGAGAGTGTTGGCAAGTAAGGTATTAACCCCGAGGACAGATGGCAGCATCAGACTTTGATAGGCACAAATGACAGGCAGATATGCTAGAAGTAGCCAAGTAATCGACAGCCAATCTCAAAGGCCTATTCCACCTGTTGCATTTGCACTTTGCCAAGTCAAGGTCAGCAATTAAATATGCCTGTGTTGCACCGTCTCACTTTTCACATGTATTGTCGGCATTAAGAGTGCGTGAATGTTTGGTTTAAAAGCTTGCTGTGCCAGCATTTCAAGTTCTCTTCATATGCTAGAGGTTTTCAAAGTAAAATTTATAACTTTGCGGAAGTGGCCTTAAAAGTGGCCTTAAAAAAGTGCTCAGAAACCCCTGTGTCTTGGCTGCATCCCTTCCTACCTACCATGCGTGCAAAAAACAAAACAAAAAAGAGCATGGGGATACACAGCTCGTCGGAAAATGCCAAAATGAAACTAACAATGACTGGCTGTACAGTGAAACAGTCTGCTATGAGTAATTAGAGTATGATCAAAGCTGAGATAAGGTGGACAAAACATGCATGAATTTATGTGCTTGGGAAGCCTGAAAAGCACTCTAAGGAATCCAAGGGTTTCGTGGAACCCAGTGTGAAAATTGCTGCTCTGCCCATTCCCTATATGAAGGTGTCATGTACAACCCATTTGAGCACAAATTTCATGGAAATGGAAACAGCCAGATGGTGAATTTTGCATCATTCATTCCAGCTTTTTGGTCCCCAACACTAGCAAAACGTACCGTCTCACCGCTTCACAGAAACAGCAATAATGTGTGCACACCTGTCCAAAGAAGACGACCCGGTAGTAGGTGCCCAGCAGGCGCTTGCCAGTGCAGTTGACCTCAAGGATCTTGTTGTAGCCTTGGTGCAGCGTCTTGTAGCACCGCGACAGGGCAGCGTAGTTGCGCCGCCGCTCGTAGATGGGCACCAGCAGCCGGTACAGGTCGGCCATGGCCTCGTAGCGCTCGGCCAGCTGCAGCGTCTCCACACACTGCTCCAGCCGATCGACGAGGGACTCCTCGGTCTGCTGGAAGTCCTGCTGCTGCTGCCCGGCTGCGGCGGCGGCGTCTTCTCGAATGTGAGACTCATCACGCACCACGTTTGGAGACGTGTTCTTGAAGGCCAGGCAGCCCTCGGGGAACACCTCTGCACAAAAAAAAAAAAGGAAAGAGAAAGAGAGAAGCAGCATGTTTGGCACCATCAACATGTGCTGCTTGTCCGAAGACAGCAAAAGCAGACATAGTGAGGATGAGATTTAATTTTGATGCAAGGGCAGGCTGGCCAAGCAACTCCACAATTAGCGTGTTTTCTGTATGCATAAGGTTGGATCAAAGACACATGCATTACTAGCACTTAACCATAGAGAAGGTGAGCAAGCATCAGGTGAGTGGAAAGCTTGTACCCATTGGAATAAAAATTGGAGGGTGCCCAGCGGCACTGAGAGTCGAACCCTGCACCTCTGACATACAAGGCGGCGGGTCATGATATTTGATGCTCTTCTTCTATGAACCTAATGTTTCACACTGCCCATCGTTCATATTTGCACGGCTGTTGACAAAAACTGAAAGTAAAAGCACACTTCTTTCGGATGCATGCCTCTGCAAGACTTCTGTTGATTTTGCTAGCAAAAGACTGGTAGACATGTTACTCTTCTTTAGGGCACTACAACAGTAAACCCATATGGGTAACAAAGCTCACCTTTGTGCCTCAGGTACTCTGCTTCCAGTGCAGCAACGTGAATGTAGCACTGCGCTGCCTGCAATTCAAATTTAAGAAAAAGCAGTGCATGATTTGACAGGCGGTAATGGCATTATGCTGGGCAAAAAATTAAAACTTGCCTAGCAAAAAAAAATGAAAGAAATAAATGGATAAGCAATGGAGTAAAAGCAGTTTTAATGTGGGATGCCCATACGTTTTTATTTAAGCATTCCAGACTTCCCATATCGTCAGTTGTTTTTTTTGTGGACTGCCACTAAAATACCTCATCTCAGATTTCGCAGCTGTTAGTCAGTCCGAAGCATCTCTCTGTGACCTTGAGGTTACTCGGGAAAAGCAGCCTGGGTTGCACAAGCCCCGCCGGTGGCAGCACCTGCCATCGCAGGGCAGTGGCACATCGCTTAATCGCTGCACCACTCTGCCAGGAGTGGCATAGCAACTCCCAGCAGTCTATGAATGTAAAGCAGAAGATGATCCAATTTATATATGGGCACTGACCCATTAACGATACTGTGTCATACCCTTAAGGCAGAGCTCATGGCCGATTTTGCTGATCTTTAATTATCTGCAGCCTCCTTGGCCTTGAAAACCGAGCCTCGAACTGAAACCGAAGTGAAAATCGAAGTGCTAACGCACCTAATTCGCATTTGGCCTAACCACGCTAAATCATCCGGCATTTTTCTTTTTGACATGGATCACATTTTTGCAGATGTCCTATTGCTTTCAATAGCGGGCTGTAGCAAAAGCTACTTATAGCTGTTGCTGCACAATAATTCTTACTGGAGACGATACAAAAGCGGGGTCCATCAACATTTCCAAAGAGAGATGAGATCAACTAGCCATCAAAGTGAAAATCAACTGTACTAATATTCAGTCTCCCCCCTCAACCAAGATATTTTCTCTTTGCTGTCTGAATTTCAAACACCTCCATGTTTCATTTGACACTGATAGTACAACTGGCCGAGCATGGGGACATGCATAAGCTGCACCAGACCTGTTTCAACGCCTTTCAGCAATTCTGAAGGTGAGGTCCTTTAATGAAATACTTCCTTAATTGAGAGGTATCCCAGAAGTCTTTAAAGCGAGCCCGACTGGCTCCAGACACGGGATGGCACACACACACACATGCACACCCACCTCGGTGTAGTTGCCGTTCTTGAGGTGGTAGGCAGCCATGCTCTCGAGCCACGTCTTGCGGAGGGCTGGTGTGGCTGAGTAGCTGTTGGCCAGGCTGTGCTGCAGGTCCACCAGCATCTCAGGGTCGTTCTCATGCTCCCGCATCTGCGTCGTCGCCATCAACACCGTCCGAATTTTCTTGGTCAACTCCTTCACCTCGTCCGGGAACACTGTGAAGGTCAGGAGGAGACGGCACACATTTTCATTCGCCTTTCGACGTAGTAACAATGATACAAAATGCAATAAAAAAAGTTTGCAATCCGATAACAAATTTTGCATGGATGAAGTTTAATGCAGCATGCTTAAAACAGAAAAATTTTCTAGATTTTAATCAGTCACTTTTATGACATGAATTGAATCTCAGTCGAAGACTGGCCGTTTCTTTCTCATGACAATGCCATTAATAAGACCCACCAGTATTTTTAGATGCGATGCAAATCACTACAACCTCCTTGTTCACAGTTTTCTAATATTGTTTTCATTGGTAAAAAAAGACCTTATGCTTTCTGAAAGTATTCCGAAAAAGATGAGCTGTCATACATGTCCAGGAAGCTGCTTTAACTCAAATAGCTACTTTCCTTGCTATCAGAGTCTGTAGTGCTAAGCTGACAAGCAGAATTCTGCGCATTCAATAGCGCATACTGCCACTCCTTGATTAGTCTGTTAGTGCCATTCCTTTGACATCAACAACGAAGAAAAGGCAGCATGACACCAAGAAAGGACAGGTCAGGCACCCTGCTGGAACAGCAGCATTCTCTCCGGCTACTTGGCTCATCTCGCAGTCTATTCTGCAGCTGGGCATACTTCCCAAAAAAGTGGTGGCTTTTCCCCTCGCAGTGTTGACATAAATTTAATTGCCAGTGTTTCCATACATGCATTTTGAGAGCAGAAAGCTTTGGTTGCATGGCTGCATGAGGCAATGGTGCATGACATGCATTTTGGTGCAGCTTGCATTCGCGATAACAAATGATTACTATGTACCCGTTCTCTGCATGGCTTTGTCCCCCGAGGCGTAGTTGTTGATGATGGACAGGCTCTCTTGAAACCTTGCTGTGTTGAGCCCGATCACTTCGCCAAGCAACCTTGACACCGAAACTATCAACTGGAAAAATGTTCAGAGAATTGAGGGGGATGAGGAGATGAAATAAAGTAAGTTTTGTACACTGCTGATATGCGCCTACATTCATCACATCTTTTTAATATCAGCGTGCTACCTGATACTAATAAAAGCAAATCAATCATAGGAAAACTGAAGACAGAACAATGGAGAGGAAATTTTTTTAACAGCAATGAAACAAAAATAAAGACTACCTCATAGTTCTTACTTTCAAATTAAACTAGATTTAGCTAGAGCAAGTGAAAGCAGGTGAATGGAAGAGTTTTTGGTTACGATACACTACACTTATACCAATTACCCTATAGAGACCATACATTGCTATCGCCTTAAAAAGATTGAGGTCCCCCCTTTCAAGCACTTAAAGGAACATATCCTTTACAAATGTGGCAGTACAACAAACTAATTACTACAGACGTTGATAGTTTCAAGATATGTCTATAGTAGAAGAAGTCCGCAGAATGCAAATACAGTTACGACAAACTGACTTACAGTAAAAACTCATTAAGGTGCACTCACTTAAGTGGTAGTTTCGATTTGGACGTAGCTGCATGAATTGCATGAAATTCCCAACTCAGCTTCCACTAAACTTCATGCATTTCGTGCTTGCGTATGACACAAATGTCTTTGTTAGTGCGTAAATATTGTGTATAGAACGATGGCTATGCAGTTTATGCTGGCTGCAGCAAACTTTCGTTTTCCTCCATGTGCTATAGCCACTACTGCCGCATTACTGGCTGACTGGCATCACAGCACAGCTGTGATTCGGCCCCACCTCTGCTTTGTCACATTACTTGCGTTGCCATGGATTACACGTTTCCTATGTCTAATACAGTAGTACTTCCCAGGTAACATCACTCCCCAGCACATCTCACATCGGGGTGAAGCTCCCTGCGTGTTGACTGCCAGCGATAATGCCCGTGAAGGGTTCCTCGCGGAAGTTTTGCAGTGGGGAGGCGCTGTGGAAACTGTTACCACTTCCATGATCAGAGACACAGACAGTGCAGTTGAGACATCTCCAGCATGGCTCGAAGTGACACTGTTGCCTCCATCACTAACCAAACGTCATCCAATGCAAATGATACAAATGAAGAAGTTTTCCACTTCAGCTGCATGACTTTAGCAGTATAACTAACAACCTTGCTTGCTTGCTCTTTGCCTATCAGTACCATCGGTGCATCCTTGAGTTCACAGCAAACAATGGTTGAATTGACAAATATATCGCACATTGAAAATAACGCTCACTGGAGCCAAGGGCCTCTAACTGTGCTATAAATGCGAGATTCATTACTGAACAAGATTTTATGCAGTTTCTAATAAAGAGCACATCTTTTAGGATTTGTTTCCAGGTCTTTGTATTCACTCATCATACAAGAGCATTTTATGCAGTTTCTACTAAATAGCGCATCTTTTAAGATTTGTTTCCAGCTCTTTGTATTCACTCATCATACAACAGCATTGGCCCCTTATGGGCTTAGGTCCTGGGTTGTTCTGTGTGATAAAAGCTGCATTCCAAAGCAGAAATGAAGTCTGATGTGCTTGGTTGTTCTGTGTGACAAACGCTGGATTCCAAAGAAGAAATGAGGGCTGATGTGATTTTACATTAGGAACTATTTGGTGCAATGCAGAAAAAGACACCAAATTATTATTAAAGAGAACGGGCTGCTTTTTCACCAGGAAGACTACCCAGCAAATCGCAGAAACTCCTGACCAAACACTAACAGCTTGCTGAACAGCAGTTGGCTCGGCCGTAGCTAATTAGGTGCCTGTTCTCAAGCTGAAATGCAATGCACTGAAATACCATGCTAACCATAAATTCCAGTGACACAGTGACAGAGCCATGACAAAGAGCATGGACTGTGCAAGCACTGTGCAAGCATACCTGTAGGTGCACCCTGGTGAGCGCCTGCCTCCGGGTGAACTCGAAGTTGCTCCGCATAAGCAGGTAGAGCAGGGCACAGGCTTCGTTGCGAACAGTCGATAACTTCGAGTTGCAGCAGCGAAGAAGCTGGGCATCAAAAAAAGAAAACTTTGCATGCAGTGTACCAAAGGCTTGCAACATACATCGATGGCTTGTAAGAACATCTCAAATGCCACACTAATGCAATACTTGTGGCCTCCACTGCTCTGCTTGATATAAGCATATAAAAGACGAAAAGTCTAGTTTATCCCTGTGTTAGTGGTTCATTAAGATGCCAGTCGTAACAACGTTGACCTCATCTGTGCACAAGAAACAAATGGGCCTCACAAATACCATATTTTCGTGCGTATATCCCGCCCCTGTTTATTAACCCACACCCCTAACTTCAACCACCATGGTAGAAAAAAAAAAAAGTCCCCTCGTATAACCTCCGCATTTATCTGAAGAAAGTATGACTAGGCACTTTTAAAACTGCCAGACAGTGATCATTTTGTTGTCGAAGGCAGTTCATCTTGAGAAGCCTGCTGCAATCCTGGAATCACCAAGTTCAATTCAATCACAGCCATCTTTCCAGTCTTCGTTGCCACTGTCAAAGTAGTCATCTTCCTATCTGTGCAGGCTGCTGCTAATTGCACACTTCCTGAAGCTTTTCCACACTGTGCTGACTCCTATAGCCTTCCACGCATCACTTTGATGATCCTTGGGCAAAACAGTACGATGTCTGACCCCTGGAAGTGAACTGTCTGAGCGAGGACGAAAAGTTTGTCAGCCATCTATGCTGCATGCAGTCCTTCGTGGGCTGCTCTATTTGGCTTGTCATGCCCCGATTACGATGGAGACTATCTATAGATTCTGCACGGAATACCATACGTTGCCGTTAAACCAAGCCCCCCGCATCCCACTGAAATTCGCATAAAACGTGCGCACCCACTTCCCAATTGCATTTTTTTCTTTCAATTTTTTCGGTGCAGGTTATAGACGAGGAAATGCAGCAATTCACCCCTGCACTGCAGTATGCAGGTTCAAATAGAGCATGGCAACAATGATTTAATTGCACAGAAGCCCATTCTTGTACATTTCAACAAAGTCCTGACTTCTGCTCCTGTAAATCTATCTCACTGGTTAGACTGCTTTACATCACAAGAAATGCATGCAACGAAAGTTCAATGTGAGCAGCAAGAGTCCCTCCTGAAATGCTCAAAACATTTTATTTAAATAGCAAAAGTGCAATGCATTAATGGCTGCACACAAAGATAACGGTGCAAAAACAAAACTATCCATAATGGAAGAAGACTTTGTAGCTGCTTGTGTGCATCATGTGGTGATAACACCTTCTAAATGGCTAGCTCAGAACAGCAACTTTGAGGAAACAGTCTTAAATGCCCTGCATGCCTTAATTCAACACTAGCTGCTCCAGCATCAATCAGTAACCTCAACAATCATACTGACGTCTATCTGATCTGATCCCAGAGTCTCAAATTGAAATATGAAAGGACATGGCATGGAGAGAAACAAAGATTTCGAAGGGCTCTTACTCTAGCAGAGATGTAGACAATGTGGATATCCAGCATGAAGAGAGTGCAACTTCACACTTGAGCGATCCCTTTGTTCTCCCGTCCTCTCGACTAAACTTTCCTTCACTCCTTCTCTGGCCTTGAGCAGCTGCTATGTCAACGCACAGAACCGGCATCCCCACCCCATGCGAGGTGGCCGATGGTGGCTGTTGATAAGCAGCAAACGGGCACCAGCCCACTCCCCACAAGTGGCTGCAGACTGCGTCTGCTGATAAGCTGCGGCGGCCCAATAACACATTTGTGTTCTACTCTCAATAGGCACCGTCCAGGTTTTTTTTTTTCTACTTTCAACCGCACACTCGGCGCTCAAGGGAGCATCAAGAGTTGATGGCCACTCGGAGCTGCAGCGGCACCGGTGAGTGTCGGTAGCCGATGGAAGAGCCGACACTGCTCACGGGTAGTTTCTCTTTGGCTATGACGCATTTGACTACTTCCGGCTGCATTTCAGAAGTTTTTAATGTAGTGCTTCGGGTCTGGTAAGCGACCGGCGCTCGTTCACGGCTACATTCAAGATGGCTGTCATTCCTTACGCCGAAGAAATGAACAACTGCGCACCGGGCCGCAAGTTCGATGTTCGCAACGGGTGATACAGGTGTGGCAGTTGCAGCGACAAATTTTTCAGCTGTTCCACGCGATGTCGTGATGTGGCTGTTTGCGAAGTGCGGGATTTCGCTGCATGACGATGTTAGAACGACGAGCTAGTGAGGACGATGGTGCAAGTATGGACGAGTAGCCCAGTGACTAATACATTTTCGTTTTGGAATGTGCCCACAGGCGCTTATGCGCGCGGCAGCCAATAGCGGCTGGCGATAAGCGGAGGCCGCAGGATATTGCTATTGCCTTCTATTATTAAAGGCCAAGCGTAAACGACCTCCAAGTTTTTTTTTTTTTCAGTAATGTGATGTGGGGGAGGATCATTTGATACAACTCTAGTAATACGTTTTATTAACCTCCCTCTGTCTTTCCTTTCTTCTTTCTCTGGCTTGTGTCCTCTTAAAAGTGCACCAAATGCACTGGCAAATAGCCAATGAAATATGAGCATCACTTTGCACTCGGGGTGTACGAATACTGAAATTTTCGAATACGAATCTAATATGAATATGAAGAAAAAATGGCTTCAAATATCGAATATCTGTTCAGTACAAAAAATATTTTCAGAAAATGATAAACAAACAAATTTTGTTGCCCTTATTTTTTTCAAAATAATGTATGGTCCTTGTAACTAAAATAAACAAAACTAGACTGCCTCAGTGCCATATAAAAAAACATGATGTGCACAGAAATGTATACTACTTGATTAGGTAGCATAACAGTATCCAAACTATAATGAGGCCATGCAAAACAAAATCCATAAAGTGACAAGACTGGCAACAAAAAATTACATGATGACTAGTGAAACCTCATTCATTCGGAGTTCAAAGGACCGGAAGAAATGCCCGGTTCAGCCGAAGGCCTTGGTTTATAAAATTACCCTCGCCACTCTCCCCGGGCCGTCGGCCATCTTGTTCGCAGCACGTGCGATATGTGGGAAACCCAACTTGCGGAATTTCGCACGAGGCCAAGCCTGTAGCGGCGTCGGAATGCGATCGGACCGCGTGATAAACGACAGAAAAGGAAGGAAATAGGACCTCTGTATCATTTTCCTGGAATTTTTAACTGGATCATCGGCTAATTTGCCCAGATATTGTGGTCTTGCCACGGTCGAATTTATGAAAGTCTGCGCAGTATACGATTGTTGGCGAGTATTTAGAAATTTTCGAATATTCGGAAATTCTCGAATACGAATACGCATCGAATATCAAACATATTCGATTCGTATTCAAAATTTTGAATATTCGCACACCCCTACTTTGCACAAACAGCAGCTGAGGCTTATAGACAAGAAAGAAGCAGGTCATGCATGGCATCATTTCTGAATTCAAATGGCTTCAGAAAAGTCAGGCACATTGGGAAGAAGCCAAAACAGATCCAAATAAAAAGTCAGCACCATACCTCAAAGCACAGCTTTCCACACAGAAAGGCATCCCCTTGGAAGAGGGCAATTGGGAACTGGCAAGAGAATGAACAGAAAGTGTCACTTCATGGGCACAAACACTGATCAAGAGCAGCAAACGTGACTTGTGAAAGTTTCATGGAATGAAGGCATGTAAAGCATAATAAAAAGCAGGCAAGTGCAAGCGAGGTGGCATACACAACTGCATGAACATTTCTGTTTTATTTACTCATGAGCAGTATACATACCGTATTTACTCGATTCTAGGCCAACCCCCGAAATTCATAAAGTCAGAAAATAAAAAAAAGCTCACTCGAATGTACGCCGAATAGGACTAGAACATGCATTTTATTAAGCTGGCGACGCTCGTCGTAGCAAGTCGAATGCTCACTCATCGTCTTTGTCAACATCGCTGACATCGCTGTCCCCTTTGTCGCTGGGTTCCTCCCACAGCGCACTGTCTTCGCTTCCGTCCAGCGCGTTCAAGATGCTGCACTTGCAGAAGGACCGCACAATCAGTTCGGCTGGAATTTCCTGCCTTGCCGCGGCAACCCAGTCCGCCACTTGGCTAAGCGAAGCACGCTTGATACGCCCGGTCGGTGTGAGCTGGTGGTCCTGAAGAGTCAGCCAGTCGTTGTAGTGCTTAAGCAGCCTATCCTTAAAGGGCTTGTTGATTGCAACGTCGAGCGGTTGTAGCTGGCTCGTCATTCCTGCGGGTATCACCGCAATGTCCCCACCGCCTTTCGAAAGCACTGGCTCTACGGCACCTGTCAAGTGGCAGCGGTAGGAGTCGAAAACAGGCCCAAGGCCCCGGTGGGCTTTGCGGCTGTGCCACTGTACGGACCGCTAATCCGCTTACCTTCGTCATGCAGGTCTTTGCTCAAATCATCGCCTTCGCTTTCCTGCCGGTCTTGACGGCCAGACCACCTGGCATCGTACCAGGCATCTGGACGCCACACCAAGAAGGCGAAATTTGTGCTCGTCACCCGGTCGCCACCGACACTTGGGAGCCCCTGGCAACGCCACCTCTCGAAAACTGGACCAAACAAGCGGCGTCGGCAGCCCCATCGTCACCGACAGCACCGTTTGCGTCAGCTATAAAACAGCGACACCCACTTTCGGCACACTGTGGGCTTTGCGGCTGTGCCACTGTACGGACCGCTAATCCGCTTACCTTCGTCATGCAGGTCGGTGTTCCATATACTCTTTTTGCTAAGAAATCTAGTAATTATTGTCTGGTGCAGCTGCCGAGCCCACAGTGCTGCTTCTGCCTTGCTGTTGAATGTGTCAATGTGATTCGTGCTTTACTATTACTATCGGGCGATGATGAAACAAATCCGGGACCACCTAATACTGATGCTGTTTTGTCCGAACTGCAAAAGTTGAGCGCTGGTCAGAGAAAACTTATTTCTGAAGTCCAAGGCCTGAAAAATCAACTAGTAACAACAGATAAAACAATATCTGCCCTAAGTGAACGAATTGCGAATCTTGAAACCCAATTTGAGGCAATTAGTACCCTGCGAACAGAAATCGAAACACTTCAAACCAGCACTGCTAGAACGACCCACCAGCTTTCCGAGATAGACACACGTCTGGATGATCTTGAGAACCGCTCAAGAAGAAACAATCTAGTATTCTATGGACTTCCCGACCCAAATGAGAAAGAATCATATGACCAATCAGAAAAAATAATAATCCAGCACTGCCTTGACAGCTTGAACCTCGTAATCGACCCTAAAGACATAGAGCGCGCACACCGCCTTGGCCGTCACAGCATTGACCGCCAAAGACCTATAATAGTGAAGCTGTCTGCTTTCAAAACCAAAGGGGTCATTCTTTCGAATGGCCCTAAGCTTAAAAATACAGATTTCAGTATCGGCGAAGATTTTTCTCGGCCCGTCCGAAATGCCCGAAAACACCTTGTGGCTTTCGCCAGAACCAAGTCAGGACCCTTTTCCCTTCGATACAAAACGCTGCACATGGGACCAAAACGTTATATGTTTGACCAAGACACACAGACCGTGAAAGAAATCGCATAGGAATCATGTCGCCGTCGGATCGCGCGCAAGCAACCACAGGCTACCCGTCGAGTTAATCTTTCTTTTTCCATAATCTACACCAATATACGCAGTTTCCTTCCAAAGCGCGAAGCCCTGTCTAATCTCCTGTCATCTTCAGGCAGCAACATATTAATCTTAACTGAAACGTGGCTGACAAGCGACGTGACAGATAATGAAATTCTGGGTGAATTGCCAAATTTCAATGTTTACCGCAATGATCGTCAAGGCACACGCGGAGGAGGTGTTCTTATTGCCATTAACAGCCAAATATCTTGTTCTCATGTTAACATTAGTTCAGATCTAGAAATATTGTGGTTAAAATGTTGCGCTCCACCGGAAACAGTTCTACTTGGCGTCTGCTACAGGGCCCCCAACAGCAACCCAGGATTCGCGCTTAACCTGAACGATGCACTAGTCCAAATTACTAAAAAACACCCTGGTGCACAAATTGTTCTCTTAGGCGATTTTAACTACCCTGGCATCGATTGGCAAAACGTAGGACCACTAACCGCCGGTAACCCTGAAGCAAGAGAATTCGTAGATGTATGCTTAAACTTTAACCTGACGCAAATGGTGCTCGAACCGACCCGCGTCGCTCATGGATCTTCAAATATTCTGGACTTAATACTGACCAACAACCCTGAAAGCTTATCATCGATTACTTACCTGCGTGAAATCAGTGATCATAAGGTTATTCATGCCATATTCAAGTTCTCCCCCACATCCCGCCAAACGTTCAAGAAAACCATCCGTATGTACGACAAAGGCAATTACGAAGAAATCAACAACGAGCTAGAAGCATTCCTGCCTTATTTTCAATCCACATTTCATCACCGGTCTGTCAATGATAACTGGTCGATTTTCAAAAAGAAGATCGAAGAACTGACAAACAAATTTATTCCCTCTATCAGCTTTCGAGCAAACCGCCAAAAACCGTGGTTTTCACACAACCTTAAGAGATTAGAAAGAAGAAAAAAACGACTTTATAGTGCAGCGAAACGGAGCCCAGACGCAGATGCATGGGATAGGTACTATCAGGCCGAGGACACGTATTACGATGCAATTCGCTGCGCCAAACAAGCATTTTTCCAAACTGATCTACCAAAAATCCTAACGAATAACCCCAGGAGGTTTTGGGAAATAATAAATCCGCAAGCAACTCGCATCATCGCTCTAACGAATGCCGCAGGCGAGGATGCCAGTGATACTGAATGTGCCGAAATATTTAATCGCGCGTTTGTATCTGTTTTCACAAACGAAACTGCCTCACCATTGCCCACTCCGCCTACTCTAACACTGCCAGCAATGTCTCCCATCGAAATCACAGCGCAGGGTATCGAAAACCTTATCGACAGAATTAAACTTTCGTCAGCCGCTGGAGTGGACGAAATGAACTCAAAAGTACTGAAAAACACAAAACACATTTCTGCCATTTATCTCTCATTACTGTTTCTGCAATCGCTGTCGACAGGAACTTTACCGGACGACTGGAAGGTGGGGAGGGTCATCCCGGCCCACAAATCAGGTCAAAAGGATTCTCCGCTAAATTATCGTCCCATCTCCTTAACCAGCGTGCCTTGCAAAATCATGGAACATGTCATCTATTCCCATATCATAAACTTTCTAGATTCAAACAGCTTCCTTGATCCGGCTCAACACGGGTTTCGTAGGGGGCTCTCCTGCGAAACCCAACTGGCAATCTTCACTCACGACGTGCATGCTAACCTTGACCGCAACCTGCAGACCGATGCGTTATTTTTAGATTTTGCGAAGGCATTTGACAAGGTACCTCACCAGCGCCTAATACTAAAACTCGCCCTTTTAAATTTACACCCTAATATCCTGCAATGGATTAAAGAATTTCTAGCTAACCGATCTCAGTTCGTTTCTATTAACAACCACCGCTCAAGCGCTCTCCCTGTTAAATCTGGCGTCCCTCAGGGATCTGTGCTCGGCCCACTCTTGTTTCTAATATATATTAATGATCTAGCTTCACACGTGTCATGTAAAATTCGTATCTTCGCTGATGACTGCGTAATCTATCGCACTGTCACTAACATTTCTGATCAAATGGCCCTTCAAAACGACCTTAACAGCGTCCATAAATGGTGTGACCTCTGGCTAATGACGCTAAATGCTAACAAATGCAAACTCATTTCCTTTCATCGACAACACAACCCTCTTATTTTTTCCTATGCAGTTGCTAACTCGTTTATAGAAAGCGTCCAATCGTTTAGGTATCTTGGCGTCACCCTCTGCAGCGATCTTTCTTGGCGAACACACATTACCACAATCATATCATCTGCTAACAGATCTCTAGGATTCATGAAACGTCATCTTCGTCATGCGCCGCAACACGTGAAGCTGCTCGCTTATAAAACCCTCATCAGACCCAAACTTGAGTACGCCAGCCCCATCTGGAGCCCACACCACGCATACCTAACAAATGCACTCGAATCAGTTCAGAACCGCGCCATTCGTTTCATTCACTCTGCATATTCATATACCACCAGCGTTTCAGCTCTGAAGAAGAATTCCGCTCTTGAAAGCCTCGCAGACCGCCGCCGCATTGCCAGCCTCTATTTGCTCCACAAGTTTTTCCATAGTTCTCTAAATCAACCACCCTACATTACTCATCCGAACCGCATATCTCACCGCACTGCCCATCCGTTTCAGATCGCCCGCCCTGTGTCGCGTACTGCAACTTTTTCAGGTTCATTTTTTCTCCGAACTGTTGTGGACTGGAATGGCCTCCCCACCGATATCGCTGCCATCACACACCTGTCTGCATTTTCAGATACGCTAAGCAATTATTTCAAAGCAATGACTTGTACTTGTTGATCAACATATTAACCCACCCCTTATGTAATACCCCCTGAAGGGGGTCTTTAAGGTGAATAAAGTGAAGTGAAGTGAAGTGAAGTTGCCAAATGGTCTTCACCCAATCTTCGACTAGGGCGCCACTCATCCATCCATTCTCTTGAGCGCGCACAACAACGTTTTTAGGGAAAACCTCTCCGGATGGAAGCGTTTTCCGCTTAAAAATGAGGTAGGGCGGCAGTTTTCGCCCATCGGCCATGCAGCATAACATCCCGGTAAGACGTTGCTTCTCATACCCAGCAGTTCTTACTTTCACCTGTTTTGCGCCCTTCTCATTGACTGTGTACACCACAGGCATATTGAAATACACTGGGGTCTGATCGGCATTACCGATTTGGCCCAGACTGTACTGCTTCTCCAGCCGCTTCTTGATCACCAAGCGCCGAAATGCCACCAGCTTCTCCTAAAAATCAGGTGGTAGATTTTGGCACACAGAAGTCCGCCATCACAGTCTGAACCCGAAACGCTTCATGAAACGTGTGACCCAGCCCCTGCTGGCTTTAAATGGGTCCGTGGGACGCCTCTAACATTAGCGACCTCTCTCTCACCTTTGCCTGTATTATCTCCGCCGTCACGGGCATCGCAGCTTCCCTTTGCTTTCTGATAAAGTTGGCGACATCCTTTTCCATCTCGTGGTGTCGCCCGCTCTTGGGTCCAGTGAAGGCCATTCGCTTTGCAGCGCAGTTGAAGAGCTTGTTCCGCTGCTTCTGCCACCGGTGCACGTTCTTCTCGTCCACGCCGAAGTCGCGCTGGGCTTGTAGGTTTGAAGTGCTTTCCGCTGCCAAAACTACTTTCCGTTTAAAAGCCGCGGTGTAATGGCATCGCTTAGTGGGCCTCATTGCGCCGCAAACATGCGCGTTTCTCGAACTCACGTGGCGACGAACACAAGCAAGTACGGGACAGCGAGACCTTTGTTCACAACGTTCGAACAAGCCAGTGCCAACAAGCAAAATAGAGCCTGCAAACCTGCAAGCTGTGGCCGCGAGATGGCATTGCATTACATGTCTAGCGGTTGGGGGCAAACCGCATCCTCGAATCTAAGCTGACCTCCGACTTTCGTAAACGATTTAAAAAAAAAAAGTACTGGCCTAGATTCGAGTAAATACGGTAGCTTTAAAATTCAAAAGCTTGACTGAGAATTTTTCCACTGCAAAAAAGCTATGAACCTTAGATGAGGATGTAAATAATACTGGAATACAATAAAAAAAACAGCCTGTGACACAATAAAGAAGTATCTCATGCTTACAATATCTACTCGGTACAAAACAAAATGTCCATTTTCTGTATGCACAGTGGTAAAGCAAGAAAAAGTAAGGTCAAAGAAAATAAAAAGAAAGAGAACCTTGTTGATGAATGCCCGCAGGGCAGCAAATAGATGCCGCAGCAGGTTCTCGGACTGGCCCACTTCAAGGAACGAGAGGTAGATGTCGAATAGGCGGCGCATGGTGGGGTTGTCGCCATCGTTGAAGAGCAGCGCGTCCTTGAAGCGGCTGCAGTACAGGCCCAGCACGTCCAGGGTGATGAGGCCCACCTCTGTGGCCATGTTGGCCTCCAGCAGAGCCCGGTAGAAGCTGTCTCCATCCACCTCACTGCCATTCTCTGCACAGGTTTGGAGCAAGACTTGCAATGAGCAACAGAGAATAAAAGAAGGAGGAGAGGTGTGTTGTTGCACGTCAAGGAATGAGAAACATTACTGTGGCCACAACTTTCGTATAAACCAAATTACTGTCAGAACAATGTCCGAGCTGTACAATTCCTGTTATGTCAATAGCAAAACAAGGAGAAAACTGGCCATGATGCCACAAGGAGGTTAGGTGGGTATGCATACATATTTATTACTAAGTGCCAATTCTGAAAAACTAAGGAATGTTCCCCAGTAATATTGGACCCTTTGAAGCACAGGAATGTGAGCTACATATTGATTTGACACAGAGTCAAAAAGAAAGTGCCTTGGAATGGGTACAGTAACAATGTTACAAAGTTAGAATTTTTTTGTCACAACAGGTAGAAGGTCAGTAGACAAAAATTGACTGTTTTTAGATGTTACTGATCCAGTGCACTCAAAGCCACTCCCTTTTTAAACAATCATGAGCACTGGCCAAAGACACAGACATGAGCTGTGCAAGACATTAGGCATTGCCATGAATCAACCTTCCAATCATTTCTGCTGTCAAAACCAATCTGCATTACATCTTGTTTTGTTGATGCACTTCTGGAGCATGAATGGCCACATTTGTGACATTTATCACGTTAGTGCTCCTGCACCCCGATTCTTGTCAGGTAAACACAGAAAACTCCATCCATCAGCTAGAGACATAGAATTCGAGAGCTCTAACTCAGGTTTATCTACACGTCAAAGGATGCCAATTTCCCGAACAACATTAGACGCTGAACTTCCCAGCCACTGTGTACAATCCTGTTTGCAATGGTTAGGCGCTCTGTTCACAAGTCAATCACAAAAATCAAATGGCACAAGAATCATAGCATTGTAGTTTTCACAAAGCAACAAGGAACTATCTGCAAGGAACACAGATTGCATCCCACAAAACAGCTATCCTTTTCCACAAATGACTTTTCCACCTTTTCCATCTCTTTAGAGTGAACAGCAGGTGCAACTTACTGGCTTACAGTGCATCTGTTTGCAGAAAAATGGTTTCGTCATGAACTTGTCAATGACAGTGATGTTTGTCGTTACTAGCCGAGCAAACCCTTAAGCACTAAAAACATCTAAAACCAACAAATACTAGAAGGTGAAGCAACGTACTCACCCATAGCTGCATTCTCACTGTAGGTGCTGTTGCACCTTTGGGCAAAACTGGGTGGAGCTGTTCTGGCAGGAAGAGTCATAGCCTTGGCCTGGGAGCTCGAGCCCTGCTGATTCCTTTTTTAACAAAAGAATGGCACAATTAACACACTCGTTTTGAAATGACCAAGCTTGAGCAGCAACGGAAGAGTTACCTGTTGTATACAGACATGAATATAGCGGAGATGGCTGACATCACGTCAAGAGAATGGTGTTCAATCATTTCTACAGCTACTGTTAAAATGCATCCAACCACATATTAGGTCCTTTATTAACTCCCATTCACATTCATTCCTGCAGCTCTTAAGTGCTACTGGCTGAAACCCACATTACCGTATTTACACAATTGTAAGTCGACCTATTTTTCAAAATTTGAAAATCCGAAGAGTGGTGGTGGGGGGGGGGGGTCAACTTAAAATCGAAACCAAAACATCGCACCATAAATAAAGGTGAGACAAATCAGATATCAGGCATGCTACAGCGTGGCTGCATCTTTGCTGCATGCCTCCGTCACATCACTCTTGGTGCTGGCCTTCACCAGCTGCTATGTCAACGCGCAGAACCGGCATCCCCACCCCACACGCAGTGGCCAATGGTGGCTGTTGATAAGCAGCAAATCGGCACCAGCCCACTCCCCACATGTGGCTGCAGATTGCGGCTGCTGATAAAAAGCTGCGGCCCAATAACGCACTCACACTCTACTCGTAACAGGCGTCGTCCAAGCTTTTTTTTTTTTTTTCTTTCAACCACGCATCTGACGCTCAAGGGAACGTCGATAGTTGATAGAAGGGCCACTGTTCCAATCGCGGCGGCACCTCCACTCGGAACCGCAGTGGCGCCAGGTAGTGTCGGTAGCCGACAGAAGAGCCGACGCCGTTCACGCGTAGTTTCTCTTTGGCTCCAACGCATTTGACTACTTCCGGCCACATTTCAGACGTTTTTAATGAAGCACTTCATCATTTGTCATTTGTGCTCCAGGTCCGGTATGTGACCGGCGCTCGTTAACGGCTGCATTCAAGATGGCTGTCATTCTTTACACTGAAGAAACGAACAACTGCGCGCCGAGCCGCAAGTTCGATGTTCGCAACGGGTAATACAGGTGTGGCAGCTGCAACGAGGCATAATTTTCAGCTGTTCCACGCGATGCCATGATATGGCTGTTTGCAAAGTGTGGGATTTCGCTGCTTGAAGATGTCAGAACGACGAGCTGTGGGACTGCAGCAACGATCACGACGGCAGCGCTAGCGAGGACGATGGCACAAGTGTGGACGAGTAGTCCAGTGACTAATACAATTTCGTTTTGGAATGTGCCCACAGGCGCACTCGCGTGCGGCAGCCGATAGCAGCTGGCGATAAGTGGAGGCCGCAGGATAGTGATTTCGCGCTCTATTATTAAAGGCCAAGCGTAAACGACCGCCAATTTTTATTTCTTCAGAAATGTGATGTGGGGAGTCGACTTACATTCGAGTTGACTTACAATCATGTAACTACGGTACACCACAACTTTTGCTACAGAAGCAGAGCATAAATTTTGGCCAGCTGGTTGCGGCACATGACGCAAGAGATTTGAAGCAAAAGGACACACACCGCACTATGTACACTGTTTATGCATGCCCTACGAGTCTTTTCTAGGTTGGACACAACACTACAGTGAAGGTGTTAAGGTTTCAAATACTTACCGTCCCTTGAGGATGTGCTTCTTGCCCATGTACCTGAACTGATGCAGGCAAAGCCTGCGTGGTAAAAGAAAAACAAACATAAAAATTTATGCAATTACCAGAGAAAAGAGAGCTTGCAAGTAATACTTTTTTACTGTCAGTAAAAACCTTAAGAGCAACATGGACATCCATGTGAAAGAGATCAAAAGGAAACAAAAGAACATGTACTTACTCCAAGAGGTGAAAGAAGTCGAGTAAGTCACAGTCTCGGCACTGCTGCCACCATCCAATCAGTAGGTCTGAAAAAGTAAAAATACACAACAAACATGCTTGCATATATGTCCTTTCAAAACCTGCAGATCACTTCGCCCAATGCAAAAAAAAAAGCACAATTTATGTTTTCTGGAACAATGCTATTCGCTTTAGATTCAATCAAACAGCTACCGTATTTACACGATTGTTAGTCAACCTATTTTTCGAAATTTTAAAATCCGAAGTGGGGGGGGTTGACTTACAATCAAAACGAAAACATGACACTGTGAGTACAGGTGAGACAAACGAGATATCGGGCATGCTACAGCGTGGTTGCATTTATGCGTGGTTGCATCACTCTTGGAGCTAGCCTTGAGCAGCTGCTATGTCAATGCGCAGAACTGGCATCCCCTCCCCCCCGTGGGCGGCGGCTGATGGCGGCTATCGATAAGCAGCAAACTGGAACCCCACACTCCCCACACGTGGCTGCAGACTGCGGCTGCTGATACGCGGCGCGCTCGATAATGCAATTGCATTCTACGGGAAGCTCAAGTGCTCAACACGTTTTCTTTTTACTTTCAAATGCGTGCTCAGCGCTCAAGGGAGCGTTGCTAGCCGCTGTTCCAATAGAGGCGGTGCCCCCACTCGAAACGGCAGCGGCGCCGGGGAGTGTCGGTAACCGACGGAAGAGCCGATGCCATTCACGCGTAGTAGTTCCTCTTTGGCTCTGACACATTTGACTACTGCCGGCCCGATAACGCAATCGCGTTCTACGGGAAGCTCAAGCATCCAACACGTTTTCTTTTTTACTTTCCAATACGCGCTTGGCGCTCAAGGGAGTGCTGATAGTCGATGGAAGGGCCGCTGTTCCAATCGAGGCAGCACTCGCACTTAGAATGGCAGCGGCGCCCGGAAGAGCCGACACCATTCACGCGTAGTTTCTCTGGCTCCGGCGCATCTGACTACTGCCGGCCGCATTTCACAAGTTTTAATGTAGTGCTTCATCAGTCGTCATTTGTGCTCCGTGTCTGGTATGCCACCAGCGCTCGTTCATGGCTACATTCAAGATGGCTGTCATTCTTACGCCAAAGAAATGAACAACTGTGCGCCGGGCCACAAGTTCGACGCTCACAACGGGTGATACAGGTGTGGCAGTTGCAGCGAGAAAAATTTTCAGCTGCTCCATGCGATATGATGTGGCTGTTTGCTAAGTGCAGGATTTCGTTGGACGACGATGTTAGAACGATGTGCTGTGGGGCCGCAGCAGCGATCACAATGGCAGCGCTAGTGAGGAGGATGGCGCAAGTGTGGACGAGTAGTCGAGTGACACATTTTCGTTTTGGAATCTGCCCATGGGCACGGCCGTGCGCGGCAGCCGATAGCGGCTGGGGATTAGCGGCGGCCGCTGGATAAAGCTATCACGTTCAACTATTCAAGGCCAAGCTTAAACAACCTCGAAGTTTTTTGTTTTTTTAGGAAATGTGATTTCGGGGGGTCGACTTGCATTCGAGTCGACCTACAATCGTGCAAATAAACTAATCTATATAGCAGCATTATGCCAACTCCAGCAAGATAAATGGACCTAGAAATAAATTTGAAAAAAAAAATCAAAATTGTTATGAAAAATTCTGAAATCTATGCATTGCCCTGATGCACCTGCCCAAAACAAATCTCTCATAAGCAGTGAGAAAATAGTCACACTAAATGTGGTACTTGGGCATTTACCATCCCAGAATGGAGAGATCTGATACAGCAATTTTAGGCCCAGTAGCCAAATGCCAAAGCCACTGAGCCATGGCAGGCAACATTTACACTAAATTAGTGCCACCTATTTACGTGTCAAATTTTCATGTTCTCCAAATCTCCTGTCATAGTAAAAAAAGCTGTGTGATAACTCTTCCATAGGTTGTAGCCAATAACCTTCCCTGAAGGTTCCAACAACAGCTACTGGTAGTTCAATAACTGATTGATTTTAAACTGTGCTGGAGTAAAGGATGATTCTTCACTAAAGTAAAAGTTTCTTTTCTTCTCTTTTACATCCAGAGTGAGTGCAGTCGGTAACAAATCACAGAACACATTCAGCAACCTGCATTTCGGGTACGTACATTTTAACAAAGACTCATCCTTACATATCTGCTACGCCCACCTTACACAAGGGGGAAAAAAGGTGTGCTTAGTAACAATTTCACAAACCTTCGTTGAGCTGCTTGATGAGGTAGAGGAAACAGACCAGGAGGTCCTTGATCTCGGAGGGCTCAAACTTGTCATACCTAACAATGCCTGTGGGGCTCGCAAATGGCAAGGACTGTGACCTACCAACACAAAAAGTCAGAGCGGCATTAATTAGTTCGCACCACAAACACAGCACAAAATGCATGGAGTGGTCATAGTACCAAGAGTCCTATTGCTGGTTCTTTGCTAATGAAGTAGCACAAAAAGTGGTACGAGGGCAAACTTTTAATATCAAGCATTTTTTCATGCCGTTTCACAGTATTTCTTCCATCACTACCTTGTCATCTATTTTCTGGTTACCTATTTTCAAACTGTTCATTTCACGGCCATCTCCTTCCTGCCTACTCCCAAAATGTGTGTTGGTTATCACCTAGCATCAAAAATAATCAATTTCCAGACATGTGACTAATATTCCTTGTTTCTCGTGAAGCATTCCACTGGTCGGTTTGCAGTGGGCTACTGAATCTTCACAAGAGGAGCTGCATTCAACACAGAGCAACTGAACCACGATTGACCAATGAAAAACAAACATGCTCCAGCAGGAAGCTCTAAAGATGTCATATAAAACAGATTCCAAAAGGTGGGCCAGGCAGTAGTACTCTCTTCTTGTTTCGGAAAAAAAAAAAAACAGCCAGTAAGGGCACTTCATATTCGGCGATGCAACAAAAGCCAATGAAATGCAGCAGAAGCCATAGAGCCGAATGGTGCTGTCAAACTTTACAAAGGCAAAAAAGAAGCTGCAGAGTTTCAGGATTCCCTTCTGAGGGCGTCATTCGCACAGTGCTTCCAACTAGCATAGTACAGCATACACAGCAGTCGACACTGTTCCATGTCACTCACCTAGCATGACCTTTGCTCACAAGACTCCCATCCCGTGTGAAACACAGCTGCCCACCTCCGACATCCCCATTGCGCACTGCCGCATCGATCTCCTTGGCAGACGAGCTGGACGGTGTGGATGATTCGCTCTCCAATGACGTGCAAGAGCCGTTGGTGGCAAAGGTTACTCCCATGTGTGGAAGTGGGGCTGCAGCAGAAGAATTGAGATTAACATGAAATGAATAACAAATAATAAAAAAACAAAGAGACCAGGATTAAAAACATAAAAGCATGGCATATATATCAGCAGCTGCAGCAGCTTTCTTGGTTCCAGAACATAAGACAACTACTACCAGAACAAAGGCAGTGGCCAAGGCACTCGTGGTGTAACTTTCCTTGGTTTCTACTGTAGTAGGTTCTGCACCTTGTCTTCATTGTTAGAAATAAACGTAAAGTATAACCTAATACATAACCTAAACATGCGCCACGACAGCATCGCATGAGTGCCAAAAAACTGGGCCAAGAGAACAAGTCATTATTTAAACAAGGCACTTTACAGGTAAACCTGTGACCACTGACAAAGGAGCAAGTAGAGCATGGTATACGCACGAATACAAGAGCGAATGACTAGCAAATATTTTGAACGATCTTCAAATAACAAGAGCGGTACACTAAGAATGCATGTCCTCCATAAAGTCCAACGATGAGTGACCTCTGTGGACCATGGGAAGTAACATGTATTCCATGATGTTACCTAAGTAGTACCATATAATCCAAGATACATAAGGTCAGTAAGATTCCACACACTGAACAAAAAAATGTGTTTAGCAACAGGTTCTGCTTACTGGCAAATAGTTGCAAGTGTTGAAGATATTGAGCAGTCTAGTACAAAAAAATCTCACATCTCTAAGCCATTTAGATTTCAACATTTCTACCTAAGCAACAATCCACTTACACAAGATCCAGTGAAGTATTCCTCAAAGCAAACTAAGATGCATTTTATAAATGCACATAGAGAAAGCATGAGGTTCATCTGTATTCCACAAGCAGTATGCCAAAGAGCAAAAAAAAAACGAGTGTAATATCCAGTTTTACAAACAATGTTTACAGCCCTTAATTTTAACTCTATTTTAAATTCTGCGACTTGAGCCCTCCTGCGTGTTAATGCATGCAGCCTTTCGCACAGCAGCAGCTGCCATGCTGCCGCTTCTTGCCCAACTGCTTTGTGCGTCGTGCTGCACAGTTCTGTGCCCGTCCGTCATTTTTTTCCCCCTTCGGTTTCGGTTCCCTAGTCCTCACGGATCTTTCTCTGCTATCTCTTCTTTTTTAACGGCCTGCACTGCCTTCTTTCCACATTTGCAGCAACTCATTCTCGCCAGTAAGTGCCACATGTTCTGGCAACGCTGTTCAAAAGTTGGCTTTTCCTCATATCTCACAAGCCTAGTGAGTGAGCTTGCTGTGGTTACATCAAAAACAGCGAAAACAAATCTAGGTTATATTCATAGTTTGGTTCCAAATATAAGGTGAGGTACTTTCTGAAGGACTTCTTGTTGGGCTAGTTGGTGGATGGTTGTCCTTAAGACGAGCTGTGCACACAAAAAGACAGACACAGGAAGAACACAGGAAGACCGGAAAGAGCGCTGTTTACTGTTCTACGCTTGTCCACAAATGCAACCAAACAGACATACTTAATACAGAGACATGACCATGAAGCCTGAAGCAGATTACTGAAGGAAAAAAATCTGCATTATAATTGTACAAAAATCATAATACTGCTTTTGACAGGCGCTAGTACCATATGACTCATGTGGATGAAGGAGCAAGCATGTCAAATGCCATCAGCAGAACTTAATTCATTACCAGAACGTACGTTTCAAGAGAATTCACAAGATGAACCTACCAAATCATGTTCCCATCATGCTTTTGTTTCCACTGATGCCCACAAACACAATTCCGTGACGAATGCTAAAATGCGTGATTTTTAGCAGAATAGTGCAAAGCTAGGCCCTTAACAACACTTGTCCACAAATGCAACCAAACAAATATACATAATACCTCCAACCTAGCAGCTATACTTTCTTTTTCCTCTAGATTTACTTCTTTGTTCTACAGCACATTGCTCAAGTGAAATAAACCTGGCCACTTTGGCACTACAAATACTAAGAGCAGGCGAATCCTGCTCTTTATATTCAACTTTTCTCCCTTCACAATATTCCTCCCACTTAACGTAAACGCAAACACAACCTCCTAAATTTCTGTTATCATTTTCCTCAATGAACACCACACAAACAATGCATTCCAAGCTTCACTTGATATTCATCAACATAAAGCAAAAAACACATCACACAAACACATAAGATATATACAAACAAATGCAGGGAAAAGAAAGAGTGAACACACATGCTGAAAGGCTGCACTCAAGAGGAGCCTTTCATCTTTATGCACAAATTAAACACACTGAGCAAACATTGTGTCTGCTCCAAGCTGTAGACTGATTTAGCCTTACATAGCACATTACAAGCCATCAAGTTAACTTAGTTGGTAGAGAGACTGTGGTATTGGGTGCAAGCCTAGAACCAGGGCAAATTTTTTTGTTTACTGCGAAGCTTTCCGTTAGATGCATACCTTTTGAACCTGCATAGCAGCGCTGGCACAAATCTTATGTTAACAGTAATTATCTGCTTGTTTGCATACTACCCCATGGTAATTTCCTTTGAACACATAGGACCGTTTGGTTCTATCAATCTACTCACTCGTTTTTTCTGAACATTAAAGGTTGCAGTGCTCACGGTATCCTGTTGCGAGGTTTTTAACGCACACCTATAGCTATGATAATTTGTTAAGCCAAGTAGATATGCTGTATGACATGCTTCAAGTCAAACAATTGCAGTGCATGCTACCTGTAAACAGCTTTGATACCTCCAATGCTAATGACAATGCTTCAGAGTTGTTTCTGGCATAAAGTACCGAACGTAAGACTCTGCACTTCTCAGCAGTGCAGTCCACTGCAATAATTTGAAGAGTGAACGAAACGAACATAGATTTTTCAACAAACATACAACCTACTGTATTTACACGATTGTAAGTCGAAAATCCGAAGTGAGGGGTGGTCGACTTAAAATCGAAATCAAAGCATCCCACCATAAATAAAGGCGAGGCATACGAGATATCAGGCACTGCTACAGCGTGGTTGCATTTTTGCTACACGGTTCCGTCGCATTGCTCTTGGTGCTGGCCTTAAGCAGCTGCTATGGCAACGCGCAAAACTGGCTTCCCCACCCTGCGCGCAACGGCCAATTGTGGCTGTCGATACGCAGCAAACCAGCACCAGCCCACTCCCCACACACACGTGGCTGCAGATTGCAGCTGCTGATAAGCGGTTGCGGCCCAATAATGCATTTGCGTTGTACTCTTAATAGGCATCGTCATGAGTTTTTTTTTGTTTACTTTCAATCATGCACTCGGCGTTCAAGGGAGCCTCGATAGTTGATGGAAGGGCTGCTGTTCCGATTGCGGCAGCACCACCACTCGGAAGAACCGCAGCGGCGTTGGGGAGTGTCGGTGGCCAACGGAAGAGCAGACCCCACTCACGCGTAGTTTCTTTTTGGCTCTGACGCATTTCACTACTGCCGGCCGCGTATCAGAAGTTTTTAATATAGTGTTTCGTCAGTCATCATTTGTGCTCCGGGTCCGATAAGCGAATGGCGCTCGTTCACAAGAAACGAACAACAACCCCCTCTGTAATGCGAAAGCCCTGAGGGTAAAATAAATGAAATGAAATGAAACTGCGCTCCGGGCAGCAAGTTCGACGTTCACAACGGGTTATACAGGTGTGGCAGCTGCAGCGAGGCAAATTTTTCAGGTGTTCCCTGCGATGTCGTGATGTGGCTGTTTGCGAAGTGCGGGATTTCGCTGCACGACGATGGTAGAGAGACGAGCTGTGGGACCGCAGCAGCGATCACGACGGCAGCGCTAGTGAGGACGATGGCGCAAGTGTGGACGAGTAGTCCAGTAACTAACCCATTTTCGTTTCAGAATGTGCCCACGGGCGCGCCCGTGTGCGGCAGCCGATAGCGGCTGGCGATAAGCGGAGGCCGCCGAACCGCCACGTTTTTTTAATCAGAATAACGACCGCCAAGTTTTTTTTTTTTTTCATGAATGTGATGCGGGGGGGGGGGGGGGGGTCGACTTACAATCATGTAAATACGGTAACACCAATTTTTGCATGTGGTACTATACTAGAGAGGTCAGCCACTGAATAATCAGCTGTTTTAACAGTGCAAAAGTATGTGCATTGCAAACAGAGAGTGCTTCCAAAGCACTGTCCAAATAGTTTGCTCTTTTCAGGACCAACTGCTGGAAATCAACTTGCAAGTTCGTTTTCAAAACAGTGACATCACTGGAAACTTTTATCTTATAAAAAGAAAGATATGATTTGATTATTTTTAAATGATACAGGCATAATGAAAACTGTTGTCCTGTATAGAACTGGAGCTGGATTGCTAGAAACAGAATTTATGCAAAATCTAGTGCACACTAGATCTTTTAAAGATAACATATAAAAACGTTTGCACAAGAAATGGCACTGATTTTCACAGGGCCAAACACTCCTGCCTACTCTGGATGATGTTTAAAACCACAATCGACGACCGATTTTTCGGACTCTCCAGGGACCGCGAAAACGACCGAAAAATCAGGCAGTCCGGAAAATCAAATTTCACTGATGGAGGTGAAACGCTATGGCGCCCTTGCGCTGTGCGATGTCAGTGCATGTTAAAGATCCCCAGGTGGGTGGTCGAGATTATTCCTGAGCCCTCCACTACGGCACCTCTTTCTTCCTTTCTCCTTTCACTCCCTCCTTTACCCCTTCCATTACAGTGCTGTTCAGGCGTCCCCCAAGACAGATACTGCACTATTTCCTTTCTCCCTTTCCCCAAAAAAAACCAAAACCAAAAAATCACAAACTTATTACCAATATGCTGGAGGAAGGGGTCAGTTGTATTGCATACCTTCTAAAGCACCTCATGGCTAAATTTCGCCACGCGACATGCGCACAGACGATGGGCGGCGATCGCTTTCACGAGCTCGGCCTGGCAGTGCTGCCCTCGGCGTGTCGCCGATGAGCGCACGGGTTGGGACGAAGTCTAAACGGGAAAGCGAACACGCCGCTGCGGGACCTGCGCTGTGCCCGCAGTACGACGGGTCCGGAATGAGAACGCGAAGAGGGCAAAACAATAAGAACCGAAGAAACAGCCGAAGCAAGAGCTCCGTCGCGCGTGTTGGCCTTCGTTGTTAGGCGTAGCGACCAAAATCGGCCTCGTATCCGGCGATATGCACTCAGCGGTGGCTTGCGTATAATGAGGGACAGCTTGCCTGTCATCAAAACGCCAGTTGTTTAGTGTTTTACGATAGAAAAGTCAGGGTTGCGGTGCGTTCTGCCGCGGGTACGCTGACCTCACTTTGAAATGCACCACCATTTCCTCCCGCGCTCGCCGTCTCCGTGAAGCCGTACGCCACCCACGCGCTTCGCTGCTACCTCTTCCTGTATTTGGGACGAAAGACTCGGCACAGATGAGTTCCACGAACTCTGACCGCTGTTCAAATTCGTGCGGTGGAAGAGCATTCAAGAACAGTATGAATTCGAAACCACGCGAGTGCAATGTGCCAACTCGCACAGAATTTCAGTATCGCAAGTTAAGAGGCTCACTTTAAGCTTGACTTTTGTTTTGTTTGATTAAGTTTTTGATCTCTCCTATAGTTTGAATCAATGAGGTTCCACTGTACACATTATATGGTGGCTTAGGTATTGGTGGCGAGTGCGAACGAGGTCCGAAAAATCAAGCAGTCAGTTGCGGTGCGTTCGAAATTTCAGGCACTCTTATACATTTGCTCTATGCGCCATGTCACGGTGCCGCGAAAAGGTCCGAATAATCAAGCATGTCCGAAAAAATCAGGCGTCTGAATTTTCGGTCGTCGACTGTAGACCAAAAGCTGACTCAAGGAAAAAAACAGTCAAATTCATGGCTAAGCAGGCAGTTTATGAACACTTTTTAGCTACAAACTAAACTGCAGGCAGCCTAGTCACATTGTTACACCAGTTTCTGCAACAAGGTGCAAAAATTCATGCAGCATGAATGGCATAAATAAATCCAGATTTCCAAGCTCTTAACATGTGTGACACTGAGAAACCAAACCATCAAGTCTGTCCTCCTTGTTCTTATGCTATGAAGAAATTTCACTGCAAGCATTACGTATGCAGCAAAAAAAAGGGGGGGAGCGCGCATTGATTAAATGTCAAAATGCTCAAACAATTAAAAGCAAGTTCATGATTATATTACATACGTAATGTCAAGTTTTAGGCTGAATAGCCCCACCCCCCCACCCCCCCCCCCCCCTGAAAAAAAACTTCGTCACAAGACAAAATTTTCCACTGGCACAAAAAAACTGAAACCCTCTAAACAAGTGACTGGAAATCTGGAATTCTGCACAGAGCATGCAATCTAAGTTCCAAGGGGTGCACACGCTGGCATGCACTATTTAGTTCACGTTTACCAACACCGATGACAAAAATGAATGTGCCCAGCAACAGATCGCATCAAGGTCTGATCAATGCTCCAATCACTTTGGTATGGTTGAGTGGCATAATGCCCTCGGCTCAAAGTTACTTTTGGTAAACCTTGACAACTACCCTTCCTCAAATTTGTTGCATGTCAACTCATCAAAGCCTGTCACAATTTCTCCATAACTGCTCTACTTCTGCACCACAAATAAAAAAAGAAATTTTATAACAACAAAGATAAAACATTCACTCTCTTCCAAAAACAACACGATTTGCAGGTTTTCAGCACATTATTTATCAGGATTACTAGCTTTTCAGTGAACAGCATTTGCAGCGAGTGAGTGAAAGAGCTCACATTGGTACGACCCTGTGGATACATAATCTCTGCGTTTGTAGTCCAACACGATGGAGTGGAGATAAAAAGGCGGTTCAGCATGTTTAGTGTTATTCAACTACACAAAAAGCAAACATAAGAAAGCCAAGCCATCAGACAGCAAGGCTGGCAGCAAAATGCGCCAACTACACATAAGCGCGTGAGAAATGAACAGAACAGAGGCTGCTAGTCGAACAAAGCCCAAAAGAATGCACTCTACGGATAAAGCGAAAAAAAAAAAGAGAAAGGTCTATGCTGCACGCCTTGGCGACGACACTGACTCTGCTACTTACTACTTGAGGAATGCGACAGGCGCCATTTTAGCCAAGCCGTCCTCTTCATTAGAGGAAGCGGTGGAGAGGCTAAAGAGTGTGGCGCACAAGTCAGAGAGAAAGGGGGAGAAGAAAAAATATGGAGGACTTTGTGCATGACACTCACGAAGTTTCACGTGTATGAAGAAGACACAGGGGGTTCTACATGTACAACACGGCACATGAATGTATGAAACACACACACATACTAGTACACAAGTGCACATACATGTATACACACGTAAAAGATACACACACACAAGACATCACAAAAGCATGAACAAGTACTCCACCGAAGTATGAGCACACATAAAAAAAAAAAGAATCATACCTTGTACATACTGGATACCAATTCAGAGTTATTCAGGCACATAAGCTTAATCTATTGATGACACACGAGATACATAACTTTGTACTGGTGAAACAAGACAAACCTCTTTGCGAAAGATGTAGAGACGAGCTCACACTAAACAATATTTTATTCTCATGCCGCTAAACCATTATTCTCACCTAAAATGGGGACTGCCGACCATAAACAGAGTCGACGAATTTGTGGGGACTAAGCCAGTTCCAGCCGAGCCGCGGATAGTAAACGCCTCAAGCCAGTGCCCTTTCCTGGCAGGATGCATGGAGCTCCATGGGACTAAAATTCATTATTTGTGTGCAGATTGGACAGCTTGAAAGAGAACTTCCACTAACTTCGGGAGCATGCATTGTGCCATAATCTGAAATTGCAGGACCACTGGCAGTTCGAAGGTTCAGCTTGCCACATGCAAGTACAGAAGGCAGGATGGAGTGTAGTTATTGCCTTTAATCTCCATTTTCCTCCAAATGATGGCTTTGTGACTGCATTATGATTCTTTTTTTTCTTTGAGTTGCTCACAGTGTGATGCTGTCCTGAGAAGGGTAGGAAGAAGAGATGGGGCGAGGGGAGCATGCGCTGACTTCTATTTGGAGTCAACTATTTTTTTTTGCCCAGCGAGAGCTGCAAGTTCCAGGGAGTCGACCTATACACAGCAATATAACAGCATGCGTTTCTTAGCTTGTCGATAGGCCAGAGCTATACATGCACAATTATACCATCACGTGGCACCATATTTAAATGAAATCAAGATTGCTACTCTGAAAGTAATCACGGGTCGCAGGTGCAAAACATAGTTAAGGGGGGACACAGGTCTTTCGGGCCGAAAAATCTCGAAAAAATCAGTTTTTAGAAAATGTTATTTTCGAAATCAGCAATCATTTATCTACCTCTCTGTTAAATTTCTTGCCTCTAAGGTCAATATTTTACTCACAATACCAATTTATATAATCCATGTCGCCCGAATTTGAGCTGAAATCGGCGCCGAAACAGCAGTATTTCGCAAAGCGTAGCTCCCGTTTCATGCGCGGCACCGCAGCCATCTTGGTCTCATTTGAAAAAGCCGCCTTTCGCCTTCAATTTCCCGCCACTACGACTTCCGTTCGCCCATTGGTTGCCGAGAAAATAGCAAAAAAGAAAAGGTAGTATTCGAAATTCTATTGGCTGCCGCGGATCACGTGACAGCAGGTCGTCATCCGATTGGTGGAGCGGGCTGGCAGCGTCTGCTTGACGCGCCCGAGCCGCGGGGAGACGCGAATCTTTGTGCCGGACCGTGCAGTGCAAGAAACGCGCAGCGATGCCTGGTTCAGCGCGCAAGGTGCACTCAAGGCATAAATTCGGCAAGAAAAGGAAGAAGTCGCTGGTCGATAACCTCAAGAGACGCCCTGCTGTGCGCCCCGACAATGATGAAACTCCTGCGCTGAACGATCGTGTCGGCGAGGCCGCGCAGGTAGGCCTAACGCGCTCCGCAGCACGGGAAGCTGTAAGCGGCAGCGCCCGCATCCGCCGTGATACAGTGATGCTGGAGCCCTCAGATGTGCTCCAAAATAAGATGAAGACTGAACAAAAATGCGAGAACTCGCCTCAACTCCAGCAACGGAGCGGAAGTCTCGTTGTTTACGTGACGGCAGCACGTCGGACTGTCTGCTCGACGAGGCAAGCTTCACGATCGTTTGTTTGGAATCGCTCAACAGTTTGTTGAAACTTGTGAGGTGTAAAATGTGTGGCGGCAATGACTTGAGCTTCGTAAAAGATGAGCGAGAATACGGCCTTGCCGTTAAACTTTCTCTTCAATGTGCGAGCTGTGGAGACGCATCGTCTACATGGAGTTCGCCGCGGGTACGTGGCGATCAGAAGATCAACCCTTTTGTGGTGAATGTGCTCGGTGCTCGTGCAATGCAGAGCACTGGCAACCAGCAGACAGCTCTAAATGACATTTTTTCATCGCTGAACGTTTCGCACCGCGGTCTCCACAATAAAACGTGGCAAGACTATGTGAAAAAAAAGTTGACACCTGCAGCAGCTCGTGCAGCCGAAGAAGTTGCACAAGAGTGTGCGCGGTCGGTTCGAGAACTTTATAATGAATTGGACCTTGGGAACCCCGGCAATATTGCAGTATCATACGACGGCACTTGGATGACACGTGGCCACACATCCCATATTGGTGTGGGAACCGTCATCGAACTGTTTACCGGGCTTGTGCTGGACTATGTTGTATTGTGCAACTTCTGTGCCGGCTGCGCGCGAGGCCCAAAAGGTGACCCATCATACCAGTCCTGGAGAGCTGGGCACCTATGCCAAAAAAACTCAGAAAAAAAGGCTGGAGAGATGGAAGTTGAGGCAGCCCTTATTCTTTTTGAAAGGTCGTTGAAGAAGTGTGGCCTTCGCTATACCACAATGCTTTCGGACGGTGATAGTCGGGCTTTTCTAGCTGTGCAAGAGGCAGATGTGTATGGATACATCAAAGTAAAAAAAGAAGACTGCATAAACCACGTGCAGAAACATATGGGAACAGCATTGCGGACTTTGTTGTTCAAACACAAAGGTGCCGAAAACCTTGGAGGAAAAGGCAAACTGACAGGCAGCCTCATAACAAAGTTAAGCTCCTATTATGCCTGGGCTTTAAAATCCCATAATGGGGATGTAGAGGCTACGCAGAAGGCTGTGATGGCCACCTACCACCACATTACCTCTACTGATGAGGCATCAAACCATCGGGACTGGATGGACTCTTGGTGCCAGCAAAATGCGGCAGCAGCCCGAGGCGAATCTGCTCCAAAGCATCGGTACAACATTCCACCCCATGTTGCTAAAGCATTGCTCCCTGTCTATGAGCGACTGTCGGATAGGAAGCTCTTAGAGCAGTAATGAAAGCCTACACTCTTTGATATGGGCCTTGGCACCCAAAGAGCGCCACGCATCATTGTTTACTGTTGAGGCTGCCGTGGCTGAGGCAGTAATGCGGTTCAACGCAGGCAGCAAAAGAAATTCTGCAGCAATATTACAGGAACTGGGCCTCAATACGAATTCTATGAGCGCAAAAAGAATGCGAGAGAAGGATGAGCGCCGAGAGCAAAAGTGCGCTCGAAAGCATTCCATTGCGGAAAATATTCAAGGAGTGCTCAAGAAGCGGCACCTGGATACTACTGGCAATCAAAAGGACTACATTCCTGGTGGCTACTAGCCATTTCCTATTGTAAATATATTACTGCACTTGTAAATATTTATTAAACTGTCCCCTGCTTGTTTTTGGGGCTTTTCTCAAAATGCATATGGTTGACTGCTAGCAGTCTTGAGGCCTTGATATCTCAGCAACCAAGTCACATAGAGCTGAAATTTTGGTTGCAATGGAAAGCCTAATGTATGCTGTGTGAAATGTTGGGAGCAGATTTTTTCATTTTACCTTAAAAAAATAATTATTTTCGTTAATTTACCATTACTTGGTACACACATTTTTTATACTGAAATTCAGAAGGTTGTAAAATGAGTAATAATTGACATATCAAAAATTGCTCTCAACATTTCATAATTCACTATTCTGGCTATCTAACCATGCCTTAAAATTAATTTTAGATGAAATCATTATTTTGCTATTTGGGCCTCAAACAATGGGCATTAATTGTTAATTATCTTGAAAACTAATTGGCCTACACCTAAAATAAATGCATATTTGAAATCAGCATAAAAATTTGAATAAGTCTATGCATTTTTATTAAGATTGGTCAAAAAACAACAAAAATAGCTTTAAGACCAGTGTCCCCCCTTAAATGAGAAGCATGACCTAAAGCTTGGAAGCTCACCTCGCTGAAAATGTTCAAGAAGGACAATATTGATTCCGAACGGCTTAAACTCACCAGAAGTGTTCTGTGGCTCAGTGGGCATGCACGGGCTAATGTTCTCCAAAATAGTCAAGGAATTAAACTTGGCACTACTTAAGTAGAACATGCCATATATAACAACAGGCAGAGAAGGGGCTGATCCATGTAGTCAGCAGTCAGCTAGCAGGAAGAAGCATCAAATGTGCATGGGAAGAACACTGAGGAATGCAGAGATCAAGGAAAAAGATTACATTAAGGATGCTTGTTGTTAGCTGAGCTTGCACAATATGTTGCAACCACTAATTATTTATTTATTACTACTTCAAAGAGCCCTTCAATGGGGCCTTTGAGGGTCCCTTTTGAGGGACCTTTGATGATCAAGAAAATTAGAACCATCTTTCAAGTAGTTCTAGTAAAGTTTGCCCGCCCTCCCCGATGCAAACTGAAGTGAACTCATCAGCTGCGCAGTCAAATTATGCAATACCAAAGAGGAATAGAGGCAAACTTTTAAAGTAGGGTGAAAAGGAAATGTCGCTCCAATGCTGGCATATTCAACAGGTGCAGGGGAACATTAAAGGCTCTTCTGGAACACTCCAACTGGCTTATGTGTTAAGATCAGTAGCTAGGCAATCTTAAATACTCTGATGAAAACTAATTTTAAACCGAGTTATTCCTCTTGTCGGATACAATTAAAAAATGAAGTGGCTTTTCCCCGTCAAAGGACCTTCCAGCCAATGGGGTTGGCTGATTCTCATGAACCTGCTAGTGTGACAACGCAAGAGGGGGGGGGGGGGGGGGGGGGGGGGGGGGACTATCCCTTTTCATCTGCCACTCCCTGCATTGCCATGCTAGCAGGCGCATGAGAATCGGCCGACGCCCTTGGATGGAAGGGGGTCCTTTGACGGGGAAAAGCCGCTTCGTTCTTGAGTTGTATCTGACTGTAGCCTGCCATCACACTCCTGATGAAGTTGAGCTAACTCTGGAACACTGGGTTTCCTCGGAGAATCTTTGTTGCTGCTGTTTTTCCTCCATTCTGTTAGATTCACCCACAATTAGACATATTTTACGTCAAATGTTTTCTTTTGAACAAAAACACCCAAATACATGGATGTCCTATGTCTCAGTACCCAGTCAAGGAATGTTGTTTTGCTAAACAGTGAGCAATTCGCGGACACTAGAAATGCCATCAGACACCATGAAAGGTTCTCAAACCCCAACTTGAGGAACACTGGTATTAACTGAGCCCCATTATGTCTGCCACCATTGCTGCGCTCTTATTGAATTACGAGCACCCAAGTTCCTTTTGTCGCAGAATCATTTAATGCACTGTTTCTTAAGACCAACTCACCAAAACATTCTGTGCTGGCTTTGCTGGCCCCACATGTGAGCAGGCTTCAAGAGCCTCACTGCAATGTTTACGCCGGCTTAATTAAATTCACTCAAAACCTGCAGGATATCCTGCCTCTGCGCATTTCACACTAGGGGATTATGACGAGATGCAATTAAGTCTAATCTCCACCCACCTTGTCCGGCGATAATGGAGAGGTAGTTGGAGTCCCGGTTGTGGCGTCCCGAGCCCGGCAGGGAAGATGGCCCGTCGATGGCTACGCTGTTGCGGTATGACGCCATGCTCTGCGGAGTGCCTGGCTCTTCAGCAACGCTGGCTGCATGGTTCAAGCTGTCTGCCTTGCTCATCTTCCGCAATGGCGAAGTGCTGGACAAGGCCACGCCTGTTGCACCTGATGCGGCCGAAGCAGCGGCGGCAGGTTGCTGCTGTTGCTGCTGCTCCGTGCTGCTGTTGAAGCGGTTGATGTTGGCCAGAAGCACAGAGATGAGGGGTAAGTAGAGGGAGGCGATTCGGGCTTGTTGGGCCTGGGGGGAGAAAGAGAAGAAGGAGGCACAGTAAGCCCATGCCTCGCAGGGAAAAGCACTGACAGGCTACGCAATCGGCAATGATTCTCTGACCTCTATGGCAAAACAGTTTGGCCACAAGCAACTTGCAAAGTGACAACTACATGTCGGAGCTCGTCGAAACAGTAACACACAGTGTGGGGAAGTCCAGCTTACAGTTTAATGTAAAGTTTTTCTGTGAACAAGGATGCAAGAAAAAGAAAAAAAGAAAATGAAAAAAGAAACACTCCGTTGATGCACTCAACACTGTGGTAATGCCCAGAAGAAAGTTAATAGTAAGGAACTGAAGCTGCACGAAGAGGAGAGGGTGGCAGACTGCTCTAAACAATATGCAATAACTATTAAAGATATTTAGATCAGCTTCAGGAAAGTCTTGCGTTGCTATAGTCCGTTTCAAACATCATGTGCAACGCTGTCAAAGCTAGCGCTCTTGTCTGCACTGCCTGCATCCGCGACCAAAAAGTAGTGCGTTCCTTGTGGTGAGCGAAACATATAGTAAATGCTTTGCCTGTAAGCTTACCACATGACACATTTGTCATGATCTTGATTAAATGCACTGTTATTGCTGACAACACGCTGTCGCTTTCTCGTGCCATAGACCACTCCGGCACGGAACAAGCGCGGAGTAACACGCCTCCCTTTATTTTCCCGTCCGGACTACTTCCGTGCCTTTTACAGCGTTGCACCTGATGTATTAAACGGAGTATAGGCTTTGAGTATATGAATGGTTTGTTGTACAAACTTTTGTCTAAAAAAAACAAAAACCTTGCAGATGCCATAAATTGTGAGCACAGTCACGAACCACTGCATCATAAAGCTTAGCTTTTATCCAGTTGCTATTCATTTAAACCGCAAGTGCTATTTATGCAGAACTGGGCGATATTTCTACAATTTTCAAAGATGCTGCCAGAATCTTAATAAATTAGATGATCATCTATCTAGCTGCCAAGAGCACATTGTTAGCTGATGCAGATAGATTTGATAACACCACACGTCAATGTCACAGTGAACAGGATGCAAACGTGATGCATATAAGGCACTATGTTTTTCTCAGGAATGCGCAAGATGCTTCGCAAACGGAATTTCAAAGGCTTAAATGGCAAAACCATTTACGCACTTTCCCCTGGTAGCGGTCATCGAAGGCGTGCTTGGCGAGAAGGTTGCAGACGACGCTGATCGCCCGCTGCCGCACCTTCTGCACTTCGCTGAGTGCTGCCCGCAGTTCCAGCAGAAGAGCCCCCACCAGGAAATGGCTGCGGCAGAACTCCTCCGACAGCCGGTACTCCATTTCATAGTCTGGCGAAATTGTTGGCAGAAGGCGCGTGGCGCACAGAAAATACAGTGAGACCACAACAACAAATTGCTGTCTGTACAATTTTGGTAAAATGCCTGTAAAGTTCTGTGAAATCTGAACTTTGTATGGAAGCAGTGAATTTCATTTTCTGGCCAGTCAATCTTTTCAACCTCAGTATTCACAAAACTGAACACAACGTTACCTATATCCGAGCAAGTTTCAAAAATGAAACCCTGTGCCCATTTGCTGTATCCTGGTTACTATACTGAGATACCAGCTTATTTTTCTGTTTGCTTGATACTATGGCAATGCTCATTTGATTGAAATCGACAGACTATTGTACAATTTTGTCCCCAATATGTTCCAGAAAATATGCAAAGAGCTCTCAAAGTACCAGCCCACACTGGATGCGAAGTGGCATCATTTAAAGTAGAGCTCTCTTGAACCCGATGACATAACAATGCGATATAAAGACAACTGTGTTCCACAGTATGTTCATTGATCAGCTGAGGAAGCTGGACATTGTGTACTGTTTGGCATCCCCTCATGCACTGTTCTTATTCCTCCAGGAAAGCACTGCACATTCCGTGTGTCAGCCACTGCTATGTGAAGCCTACACTGACTGAACTCTATCATCAGTGCAGGGCACACAGCAAGCCTACATCCCTTTGGCCTTCTATATGCATAGTAATACAGTACTGCCAGGCTCTTGTATCAGTTAAAACTTAAAACCTAACACCTAGGATGATTTGAAGAGACGAGAAGCTACTAATATACTACAAGAGTAAGTGCACAGCAGAATGGCCAGTCGCTCTGTGCATATCGAACTATGTTTTAATGACCTTAGCGAAGTTGAATGGCTTTTTGTTCTCAGGCTTATAATAAGTGTTAAATACAAAGTGGCTAAATGAGCTGCATTAAATGCATGTAAAGAATTATAAAATCCACCTCCTGTTAAAGTACAGAAAGTGATGTGTGTCATAAATATGTCGAAAACTTTCTGTATAATGCAAATTGCTGCATCAGACACTAGCATGAAGGGGAAAAAAATCTAGGGGTGTGCAATGATTAAGCAAATTCTAGTACAGTAGTTAGAAACCAGGGCTGCTTGTCTTATCGAACTGGTAATGCCGCAACTATCTGGGCCAGTTATAACTTTTTAGATGATAAAAGCTCTTTACACAATGTTATTCACAAATAAAAATAAGCACTTAACAAGGCACTGTCTAGCAGTCAATCTCAAGCATAAATAAAGAACTCGACAAGAATGCATCAAACAAGATGACAATGGGTCATAATGGCCAGTACAGAGCAGTAATTGCAGTAGTAAAGAAGCTGCAAATTAACCCCAGTATGAAGGTATACATATAAGAAGCCAGTGCTTTGTGCAGCCAAAGTTAAAAACAAGGGGCTCCGTCACCAGAAAGAGCTTCTTCCTAAGCATAAACCAACACCAAGCAAAGAAATCGATTGTTAAAAGACCTTGAAGCTGTGCACAAAAGAAAAAAAAAATAGTTGAAACGTTTTCAACTTCCCTAAAATGACCCCCTACTTACTTCTGAATACTTATTTTGAGTGGCTATACCTTCTCGGGTAGCCACTTAATAATGCTTTGGCCAAAAACATCACATGCACAAGAGCTGTCATATAATATCTCTCAACAAGGTTCACTACTGAAAGTCACACTTTCGGAACAAACCAAACTGATCAAGAAAAGCCAAGGGTTTGCAATTTCGTAAATACCAAGATGCAAAAAAAATAAAGAAGGCCAGGAAACTACGCATAAAAGCAAAGCAAAATATGATACAAAAGAGGGGAAAAAAAAGATTCATGTCTACAGAAAAGCATACTACTTGGCACAAAAGTTGCTGGTCTCAATGTCTACGCAAGCTTTGATCAGCATAACAAAAGTGCTAAGAAGCCAAATTGATGAAAAAAAATGCAGCAACTTGTATTGCCAAAGCCCCAAAGCAAAAATTAAAGATACATTTCCTTGTTTTTGACTTAGAAAAGCAAAAGCACCACTTGCACAGTCTTGACTATCAAGAAAGCTCTAAAGATAGAAAATATGATAGCATGCTTCCATCAATAAGACTAAACTTAGTCAACACATTCAGAAAGAAAAATCATTGACCAAATGAGGCAGTGGCATGCTACCTTTCAGCCCTCAGTATCAGCCCCAGCTATTCAATCAAGCACACAACCTAAGTGCACAGCTCGTTTTCCAAGAGTATCCCCTAGTTTGATACGCCTCTCTTAAACAAGCTTGAACTATACCTTCAGTTCTAATTTAGTGAAATACCGTAAAAACCCATGTATAATACAAACCCACAAACAATTATGTGCAATTTGGGGATAGCAAAAATTAAAAAAAAAAGTTCTGTTCGGCATATAATGCGAGCGAGGAAAGTTCAGCGAAGGCATTTATTTGAACTGCGTTTGGCACTTGACTCGGTGATTCAGTTAGCATTTGTGAGGCGAACGGTGCGCGCTTGAGGGTCCAGCACCACCCCTCGTCACATGTCGAAAGGGGGCACGTATTTCCATAAGCCTGGTGCTGAGACTAGCTCCTCCCTGTTCATAGAAATCTTTCCATAAATACTCTTCTTCGGTACCACTGAGCGCATTCGGTATCCAGTATTTCTTGAAAGCACGACCGATGAACTTCTTGGAAATGCTGCCCCAAGCATTTGCGATCCAACTGCAGAGTGTGGTTAGAGTGGTCCGTTTCAGCCGTCCGGTGGCAGTAACTGCAGGCTCTCCCTACCTCATCTAGTTTGTGTAGCAGCGCTTGATGTGGTGCCAATGCTTTCACCAGCTACAATTAATTTCCTTTTAAAAGCAGTCGAGAACTGATTTCGTGTGCACAAGATCGTGCGATGTGCAATCGTCCTACTTCCAGCAGCATGGGCGTTGCGAGGTCAGCGGGGTGAAATGACGTCTCAAAACTATCGAAGCAGTCAACAAACACCACCAATAGATTGCGCCTCCTCTCGCTGGAAGCCTGATGGTGATAGTGCCAAACAATAACAAGATCGGAACTGCGAATTTGGCCTGAAAATTGCTTGAATCCGCCTATAATCCAAGGCAGAAATTTTACATGCTGAAATCTGGAAAAAAAGCTGCAAATTATGCGAGGGTTTTTACGGTAATGCGCAACAGTAAATTCTAATAGCACAAAACCGATGTCGGTGGTACCATGAGCATCAAGATGCAAAATCTCAATGGCGCTCAACTCAACATTGGGCATGTGTCAAGTAATACTACATTGCTTTTATCTGTGTGGAAAAACAGAACCAGTCACAACAAAGACAAGAAATAAAAACCGTCAATGTTCCAAGGACATTAAACAGAGTGCATCACATGTCAATAACCGATATGCTCATCAAACACTAGGTGCCTGGTACTAATCACAATTTTTCAAAAGCCAAGCTGAATAGCTGAGAAAAAATTCTATCATTACTTGTTGTGGTAGTAAACTCGCACCGCACACATGACAAACAATTATAAAACATGAACCGCAAGCTTAAGAAGTCAACGGTCACAACTGGCATGGCTGCACGCACATATAAACGAGGCAGCGGCAGCAGCAGCAGCAGCACAGCCACCTCTAACCACAGCAGCCCAGCAGACATCACGGCTAATACTACACACTACAGCAGGAGTGAGCACACTAAGTTCGCCGCAGTTACTCGAAGGGAATTGCAACAACTCATTTGGTAACGAAAAGTTTCACATTGGTTTGAAATTCTCACCTGAACTAGACATTTCACCAGCCTGGACATTCATTTCCTGCCAACACACCCCTCCCAGATAACTTATAAACCCCATCACAGCATGTCTGAAAGCCAAATAAACAATATCAATTCTCACTGTTTAAAAGAGCTCTGCACCATGCCATTACAGTTCTACCCTTGCTATGAACTTTTTAAGGTTAAGCACCACTCGGACATAGCTAGCAACTGAAACTAAACTTCATAACGGGAGAGTACATTGCCATTCCCTCCGAGTAATCCGTCAGCGACTCCCCGGTGGCAACTACCACAGACTACAGGACGCACACACCACACGCAGTGCACAGCAGGTCTTGTATATGCAAAAAAAAAAAAAAACGGCCAGCACCAAAAGAATGCACACGCCACACGCAAGCGCAGGAGAAGGCTCAAGCAGGGAGGAACACACCGAAGAGAGAAGAAAGAGAGTCGTGGCAGGGGTGATCGAGGGAGGATGTGCAGGACTGTTCAGTCATTAAAAAAAAAATGATGCCTTTCCCTTATGCAATGAACTCGCTCTGTCCACCAAGCCAAGAGTGGGCAACTTACCGCCCGACGCAACTTCCTCGCTTTCGTCTGCTCCGCAACAGCAGATGCAACATAGTACAGAATGAGACAACAGGGTGTATGCGTTATTCTCTACAATCAGCAAGCACTGACCAAACTACAGGGCTACTAGGCGTGCCCTCTACTGGGAAAAAAAAAAATTAAAGCAGTGCCCTCACAATCTGTGCACGGGTGTTTACTAGCAAGTGGCTGCTCTGCACACAATGACTTCCTAACAGCTCCTCCCACTTGACCTAATGCACCCGTCGGGAATGCCAAGCAATCTTTAGGTGTCATTTAAACTTTCTGTGCAGTTCATTTTATTGTTCGTCACAAACTGGGTATTAATTTCTGACTGTTTCCATTGCAGTCAACCCACTGATATGTCTCACGTGCATGTGCTTTCCTAGCTGCTAAAATACAAAAGCCCACTTTCTGTAGGGTGCCCATATATGCATGCCCATATATGCGTGCCCCATAAAACACATCCCCACTCTAAATGTCAATTACTGCACTTTTTTCCCAAAATGCTGAACGATTCTCGCCTGGCCCTGCCATGAAGACTGCAATGGTGGTTTGTATGTGCATGTTCCCTTGGTTCTCCTAGTTCTGCACAGTTCTTTTAGCCTCTGCACAGTTCTTTTAGCCAAGCATTAGGCTTAAACATCTGATAGTCAGCTGAAGAAAAGGATGAGAACAGCAATTTCCAACTTCTAGTTAAGAAATAAATCGCATAGATATGAAACTTAATTTTGCTTTTATAAAGCTGATCATGGGCAATCATTTCCAACTGATAAATCCGACAAAGGCTTCAAGGTTTCTGCCCTGATTTTACACAGTACAGAAACACTTTCTTTTTTGGCAATGACCTGACCGTCACACTTGGTTTTTATTGGCATCAAGCTATGCACGCATACAGTTCAGCGCGATCGCTAGTATCAAATGAAACCCTACAGAAAAAACTGCTTACACCATTTGCAAGCTGCTTGTCTATACTAATAAATTTTTTGAAGCTGCAGCCTTCAACGAACAGCAAAAATTGATAAGTGTGTGAATAGAATCCTTCTATGGCATTGAAATGAGAAAATATTGACCTAGTTCAAAACACTAACCGTGCTTGTGCACTTGGGACAAAAAAAAAAGGCAGAAAGAAGTGCAAATATGCACAAAGTCCACACACACTAATCTATATGCACACGTGTAGTATGTGCAAGCAATGTGCAGACAATTGCAGTGAACAAAAGAAATCAAAAAAAGGTTCCAAAGCACCTCTGTGCACAACAAAAAGCATAAAAAGAGTGGTGTAAAAAGGATTTCCACCTTTCTCTCATATCAAGCTGTGCGTTTTGCCAGACATTCACAACGCTTTCAATCGAAAGCAACCAACATACCTGACGCATCTGCGTCCCAAACCTGAGGCTATAATAAGCATAAAAATCATGATAGCTCCCTATCTCTCTCAGCTTCAGAACAACGTTCCCTTTCAGGATGCCAAATCATCAGAAAACATAAGCTCCATGGGGTCACACTACGGCATGATACCTACTACCAGTTTTTAAAAACATTACACTGCAGATAGACAATTATGATCTCTTCTAAAAAGTTCCTAGAAAGCACAGTAACTTTCTTCTTTTCAAGCAAAATATTATTTCCATCGTTTCTCACATCCTTGCCTTAAAGCATGTCAGCATGAATTAAGGCAAACTGTCGCCAACATTCTGCTCTGAGTGAGCATTTTTTGGCCCATGCATACTGAATGTGTCTACAGATGCCGAGTACAAATGCTTATCCCTCGTCAAGGTTTTCGCCTCCCACCTTCAAAGTGGACAATGCAGTGGCAAGAAGTAAGAGAAGACGCTAGCAGCAAAGGACAAAGAAAACACACAAGGTTTTCTCAGTGGTTAACACACAAAAAAAGTCAACACTGCTAAGCGACAATAGCAAAAACATGTACACCATATGAACGCTGATACAACAAAACACGTGTGACAAACACCAACGAAGTGAAACGTTTCAATACCTTTGGCGTTCTTCGAGTGTCCTCGACTGTAAGCGCCTTTCAAAGAGGGCAAGTTGAGAGCAATGAAGTGCTCATGGGAGCAGATGATCTCTAGAAAATCAAACTTGTAGCAGTGCAGCTCCTGGAAAGATGAAGGAACCAAACTGTTGGCCAGACATAACAAAACTTGAGGCAAACAAAGTTAATTAAAGAACAGTGGTCCACATTTTGCTCACATAACGTGTAGCATCAGCAGCAAAAGTTTATGAGATGCTTTCCTCAGGAGGAAATTTCTAAAGTGCTGCCCTCGATGATATGAATTTCACAGGGCAGCAAAAGCTTCGCGTCAACTGAAATTTGTATCAAGAAAAAACACACATGATGAAGCATGGGAAATGAAATACATTCATGGATATCTATTTACAGCTGACAAGATTTTTTGTAGTCACGCATCACAATGCAGAGCTCGCAGTGCTTAGGGCGCAATGGGCGACTGCGGTGTCGGCGACGTGCTTTCGCCTGGTTTGGCCAATTTTCATGTAACCCACCATTAGCTGATATACAGTCAGTGTAGTGAGTTTGTCATGTCGAGGTCTACCAGCACAAGACATCTGTTACATGGAGTTTACAAATACGCATGCTTCAATGGGGGCGGCATTGAGGAATTGAGGAACTTCAAAATATTATAGAGGAATTCACTACATGAACGTGTTACATCCAGATTTAATTGTATTTAGGTTTTTGAATAATTTTAAAGCAGCTTATGCCACTGAAAAAAATTAACAATGTTAATCTGAACAACATGGAGGCATAACAGCAGCGCTAAAACAGCCCACACAGATACATTAAACAAAATATTTCTCTACATTATAAACATGTTCTTTATACGCTGCTTAGCTAAGTGACAAGACTAAGCACACAAGCTTCATTTTGGTGTTCAAACTAGGCAGCCTCAGCTAAATCTGTGGGAGAAACTGATATCTAGTAACAGGCTGATTCCAAAGGGATGCCCACGAGGAACTTCATCCAATTTTTGTTCTCAGCAAAAATTGATTGCTTGGCTCTTTGCGACTATACCGAAGCTTACTCTGCAGTAAAACACGCATTTATAGCCGAGCAAATCGGATTTTACAATAGAACATTTTATTTCCCCGCCTCCCTATTCAAACCCGTGGCATCAAGACCAAGAAGGACTCCACGATCACTGTTTTGAACCGGATGGTGTGCAGCCTAGCCTCAGAGATACGTGTTTGAAAATTGGTCTTAACGTCATAGCAGGTTTCTTTTCTTTTGCTGGTTATCCTTGCGTCTTCATTAGCTTATATGAGCTACGTTTTCAGTGAAAGTAGTGTTTTTGTCACTACAACATGATAATCTACAGATACAGGATACACCTCAGTGCTCCTTTAAGGCATTACACACAAAAGAAGCCACATATTGACTTAGGCAATGCAACCGGGTCTGGTTCTTTCATGGAAATGTACACAAGTGTGTGGCAAAGTAACCTATAGTGCACTCAACCATTTTCATTATACAAATGCCTTGCAGCAATTTTAAGGAAATACGCATAAGTTTTGTGTACACAAGGAGGTATCTCTGATAACATACAGAGCAGCAAAGTACACTGTTGCAGCGTATTAGCATGAAACCTTTGAACACATACCATTTCATCACCAGTCTTGAATTTCTCCAAGTAAGAATTGATTAGCTTGAACACAAAGCCACGGTCCATTAGAGAAAAGCATTTCTGTAGGAAAGAAGAAAACCATAGTAAAATACACTCATCCTGACAGATAAGTCTGCTCTTCACACAAAACCCGAGCTACTACGGCAAGCAAGAAAGAGTGGGCATTCTTGACACAAATATAATTCAGTGAGAAAGTAGCCAACCCACGTCTACATACGTGCAGCCATGATAAAGCAGTACAAATGCAAGCATGCACAGTACGGCATACATATATTCAATGAACCTGTTGCTTTCATATCACGTCAAGATTTTTGTCCACAGAATCTCTTCATAACTGGCCTAGCCATTAAGTCTGACCAACAATGTGAAACTACAAAGCACGAAAAGTGATGACGTCATTTCAGCTAGCACATTCGGGCATATTTAAAAACTTACTACTATAGGACACCACTGTTTTTCACGCAGCAGCTAGGAAAAACAGTATAACCAATTACAGTGCACGAAAAAAATTGTACATTGTTGTCAACCATTGTTCTTTCTATTCCACATAAGCACAGCATGCTTCTCTTGAATTTGCAAAGATTTATGGCTCTCACATTCACTCTGCATGTGCAGAGAGCCCTAAACACCCTGCAACGGCCTTCCGTTTGCCTTAGCAGCTGTAGGTGGAAGGGAGACAGCAGAGAGGAGGGAGCCATTGCCACAAACTGGCAAAGTTGCAACATGCATGCATTTGTGTTTTTACAGTGGCTGCCGCTTTAATCCTGTACAGTCCTAGTCTATTACAATCTGTAAACTGCGTCCTTTAAGCTGCAGGTGACAAGAAAAGAGTGGATGACTGAAAGAACAGCCTCGGAGCCCTGCCGTAAAACCGGAACTTGTACAGCACTGCCTACGCAGCATCTGCCACTGCATAGTTTCATTTTCTCAGCATCAGTCGTTAAAATTCATGTGACTGTGGCAACAGAGCTGCACCAACAGCTGCAACAGAATTCACGCCACCCTTAAACGCTAGAAGTGTCGGCGTAGGTGCAGCGTGCTGGAAGCCGCCAAATGCAGTGGTGGCCAAACGCTGGTGCAGTCTAGGACAAGTCCCACTTTGGCCAGCATGCCATTGCCATTTCTTGCACGCAAAACATGCATGCGAAACGTACCATGCAGAAACGCTGCTACAGTTGCGATGTAACCGCCGAGTTTGTACTGTACGGGTTTCTTTGAAAGCTAGAGTGGTACTGCCTCATGAAAACGCAGCACACGGGAACGTAACAGTGGGGTTCTCTTGTACAAACTGCATGGTCAAATCTTTTACTCTGCTGTTGAAAGCTGCCACAAGAGCCTGAAGCCGCTCATGAGTATCAAGTCATCAATGTGCATAAGTTTTGATTATAATTAGCATCATCACAATAAAAATAAAGATAGAGTGAAGGCTTTCGCGACTTGGTGATCCACGTTCAAATGAAAAAGCAGTGCAAAAGAGACAAGAAAACAAAGAAAGAACGCAAACAATGCATTACTCAATGAAAGACGGACAGACCAGGTACCTGGAAATGAATCAATGAAATCGACCAGATATGTAGCGATGAATCAATGAAAGTGGGATAAGCCAGGTATCCAGAGCTGAATAAATGAAAGCGGGATGAAGCCAGTTATCCAATGGCTGAGCGGGTCGCACCTTGAGGAAGTGTGCCAGCCCCTGGTTGGCCTGCTTGGTCTCGTTACGTTGGTCCCGGTGCTTCTGCATGATGTGTGGGATGAGGCACTGCACCAGCGTCCGCACACGGTTGTGGTACTCCTTGGAGAAACGCTCATGCCTCTGCATCTGAAGGAAGGGTAAAGAGGAATAGAGCATGAACAGCCAAGCAAGGGCAACAAACGAGGCTGTCACTGCTCGAGGCTGTCAGGTCAGCCTAAAGCACTGGATCTTACTGCATTGAAGGGTACTAGCCATTTGGTTACAAGTAAAAATACTTGCCCTGACACGTGTTTACACTGAGATCCATGCATGTGGGATGAAAAATTTTCTTTCCCTGTATCTCAGGACAGCTCACATCTAGCTGATATATATAAATTTAATTCTGCTGTCTTTCTGTTCACTACTGCATGTGACATGTGTGCTTGCTTGGTTAATCATGAGTCACTGGAGAACATCTACCCCATACAGCCAACCAAAAGACTAAGAAAAAAACCCCTACAGCCTCCAGCACCTTGGAAAACTTAGCTCGGCTATGCCAGGATATACGTAGCGAACGCGAAGGCATAGCTTGGTTAGCCTTGGTTGATCTTGATTGCAAGTCCAGGTTAGTCTGGTTGTCTGGCTAGTTGTTGTCACATGGTTCGTCACGCGGTTGGTCACGTGGTGCAGTGCGACCACGGTGGGAATGCGAGCACCGCGAAACAGAGTTTGTGGCCAATGTAGCTTTCGCTACAAAAATAAGTTTACTGTTCTTCTGGACTGCCTCGACCTGCCCACAATGGTGCAATGCCCACGCAAACTAGAAACACCCGACCTACCTTGATGCGGTCAGTGTTCATTAGGTGCTGGGCCATGGACTTTGCTAGGATCTGGAAGAAGAACCACGACTGGTGCAGGAACTTGTGCACCACCAGAAAGTCGGCATTGTCTGGTCCCAACAGTGACGACAGAGCCTTGGTCAACTCTTCGTGAACCGTTGTCTGCTGGGAGCCCTGCGGTGGCTCAGTCACGAACATGTACTGGAAACAGAAATAAAAGCACATGGAGATCAGGAGCAGGCAAAAGCACCTCATCAGGGTCTCGCTATGAACACAGCAGAAAACAAGAACAGACCTAGTAACTCTGTGTGCCTATACACAGAAAGTCTGCCTATATACTCCGCAAACAGTAACGAACACCTGACGTCATTCCACCACATTACAAACCTACCATAGCTCAGAAGCTCAATTCAAGAATTTAACACTTGTTCCACATTATTTTGATTCCCCCCGCATCCTCATCCTGCTAAAAGCCAGAATGAAGAGTTATGCATAGTCACATCCATGCAAAAAAAGTGTATTACTAGTATCCCAACTTAACCATTCACTGTAACCCTGAGTTGCAATACTTAAGAGATAGAAAAAAAGAGCATAAAAATGAATAAAAAGCAACTGACAGTGAAAGACAACTGCGGAAGTATAGCCAAACATGAGTTTAATAACTGGAGTCTCACAAGAATTATTTCTGCTTTAAGAGTGGAGACAGGTTAACAGAAAACCACAGAAAGCACACCAATGCTCATACGGTGCCCACCGGAAACTCCTGCACCTCATGCACGTCTCTCTGGCAACTGAGCCAGCAATGCCAATATCCGCCCTCTTCTCTATTACACAGTCATGTATATGAATAAGCTTGGAGCATTATCCTTTGATTTCTCCAACTCTGGTCAGCTCATTAAAAAGGCTTTTCTGGAAAACAAAAATTAAAAATGCATACACTTGGCTATCAACCAACCCTGCAAGTTGGACACCGGTCTAGATAAAGCCAACCTTGATTAGTCGCTTGAGATAAAAAAAACATCAAAATTCAACTCCATCCCATCAGTAGAAATTCACCGCTTGGTTAGGTAAGCCCAGGTCAAGTTGAACAGCTCAACATTAGGGGTGACAAAAAATATCTGCGAAACTCTCAACCCAAGCACGATTACGCTGCGACTGGTTTGGAGGCTAAATTATTTTAAAAATAAATGAAACAGTATAAAAAATTCAACTCAGAGCCTGACTGCAGAGTTGCAAAGCCTTCCAACCCTCCACTACATACAAGGACAATGTTCCTGTGCCCTCTCTTCCTGTTTCCCGAGCTCCCTTGCATGTTGCACGCACCTGGACGTAGCTGTGCAAGATGTCCTCGCGGCCAGCCTCGTGCACGCAGGTCACCAGGTGGATGAGAACGCGCACCGTGTTTAATGCCACTTCCTCGCTGCCTGTGCTAACAAGGAGCCGCAGTAGCTGGTTGAGCGTCGTCGGCAGGAAGTGGATCATGGCACTGCCTTCCACCGCATGCAGTGCCTTTGCCGACGTAGAAAAAGTGCGCGACAGCAACAGACAAGAGGTCATCACACACTTCTTGGAAACTGCCCTACTGTTCACAGAGGCTATCGTTAGTTTGACATACATCACGGAGAGGAAGGAAAGAGGACAAGCGCAAAGTTCGGCTTGAGGGGGGGGAGCACAGGAAGAAAGACAAATATGCGGCAGCTGGTTTTATTCCATGCCTTGTTTGCAGTTTTCCATCATTCTATACCCTCAACTGTTAAGTAATCCTGGCTTGAGGCATCCATTAATTACTGCAATACAATTTGTGCCCCAAAAAATTTAGTGCAGCTTAGTCAACCTTCAGCATAATGCTGCATTCAGGCAAACATTCTGACCCCAAACAAAAGACCAAGCCGCAGTTTCATTGTTTTGTTTTCTTCCATAATGCACTATCTGTCATAAACCGTTTTCCAGTGCCTATAAGTCTCCTTTCCTTAGACTAGAAAAATTCAAAACAGCTGTTGTGGCCGTAATGATGAAAGAAAGCACACGAATCACTCTATGCACTGCCACTGCATATCTGGCTACAGGGCTGCCAAACTGTTTACTACCTAAAACATTCCTCGAGACTTCTTATATTCGTTTCAGAACACAAACGATGGAAATCATAAACGGAAGCCAATAATAACAGCCACTTAACCAAATGTTCAGTCATGACACCATTAACTGCTCCAAATAAAACATATGAATCGTAAAGTAAATATATGAAAATGATGCATGTTTTGTTCCTTGGTATCATAAGCCTCCAGAAACTGGGACCAATACCTTGATCTATCCAACCATTTTCATTGCACTAATCTCTGCCACATGCGCTAGTTTTGAGATCAAGCAGTAACATTTGAAAAAGGGCCCACAAAGGATACTTATTGTAAAGGAAATAAGAAAAGCCCACAGAGCACAGAGTGTTCCAAGGCCACATGCAACCTCACGCCCATGCGCCATACAATGTCAGCGCATGTTACAGAACCCCAGGTGGTCTAAATTAATCGCAAGCCCTCCACTACGATGTCCCTCATAGCCCATGTGTCGCATTGGGACATTAAACCCCACAAATTACAATTTAATTTAATTACAATATTCTAGCCAGAGTGAGATGCAAAAATTTTATGCCAAGAACTTCCAGTACGACTGCGACAAATAGTACTCGGAATATTTTTTTCTGTTGCCTTTCATTAGTTCATTTCAGAAATTGTACACAGCATTTATACTTTATGTTATCCTGCAGCAACCGAAATTTTTAATCCATAGCTTCAAGTGAGGCTGCAGTATGTAAAAATAAATGATATTGGCGCGAATCTTTGCAGTGTTTGTTTGTTCATTCTTCAAAGCTGCCAGCACGCCACTTTATCGCTTTGTTTGCGACGCAAGACTGGACCAGATTTATCTCGATTGATCACATCCAGGTAGAGCTAATTCTACATTGTTCCAGAATGTTCTAGTAACTTTTCGCACTTTATCTCAAAATTTCGCTATCAGCTTTAAACTGAGCACGGCTGACAGTGGCAAGCATTCTGTTTGACGACCGCCGAGCACGCTTGTTGCTACGCCGCCGCCGAGTGATTCAGTCCATTGTGGGCGCAAGTCAGCCCAAATAGAGTTTTGTTTAGACACCATTTTCGCAGCCTTTCTGCTCTCCGGACTGCAGTCACCACTTCGTGACATCTGGTGGAGGTGCAGGGTAGCCTTCCATGTACCGGAAACCACTTCAAGTCGTGCCGCCAGCCCTCTGCGCTTCACACCCGAGGACGAGCCAGCATCTCACCGAGCCAACGTCTCCAGGGAGAGCAGCCCGAGTTCGGGACCCTGCCGGACTGCACCGGACAGCGAAAAGACGTTCCTACGAGCACCGCAACCTCGCCAACGATGTCGACACCGATCATACTGCAACAGCCACGGGTGCCGCCAACTTTCAGTGGATTCCTAGGCGAAGACCCCGAAGAATGGTTGGACAAATCTGAGCGCATGGCGTCATTCAACAATTGGGATGATACGGCGAAACTCCAGCACATCTTTCTCTCACTGAAGGGCTCAGCACACACGTGGTATGAAAACCACGAGTCTTCCCTAACAACATGGGGGCTATTCAAGAGAGAACTTTTGAAGACAATCACCAATGTCATGAGGAAAGAAAGAGTCGAACGACTCCTCGAGTCCAGGATCCAGCTTCTGAACGATCCCGTACGCGGTTATGTGGAAGAAATGAAGCGCCTCTTTTGCCGCGCTGATCCCAATATGACTAAGGAAAGGAAAGTTCAGTTTTTAATGCGCGGTGTCAAAGAACAACTCTTTGCCAGCCTCGTCGGCCAGCCGCCAAAAACCATCGAGGAATTCATGTAAGAAGCCTGCGCCATCGAGAAGACCCTCGACGTCCGGACTCAGCAGTACAACCGCCCTACTTATGTCTCTGCAATTCGTCCGAACACGATGGCCACCACTAGCGACAGCTTGTGGGAAGTTATCCCTAAAATCGTCCGCGGGGAGCTACGACGACTGCTGCCATCCTCCGCAAAGCCCCAAGCAGCGACTCTCGTGGACGTGGTGCAGGAAGACAGGCACTTGGCACTCTGGCAGCCACAGAACCCCAGGCCATGACCTATCGCCGCTGCAGTACGCACTCCGCATCCCCAATGACACCCCCTGTGTCCTCTCTGAGATGAGCCAATTGTTCCAGAATGCCGCCTCCCTGCCCCCGCCCGCCCAGCCTACGAACGGCGCTCAAGCCCCAGGAAATGCGATGCCTGGAGCACTTTCGACAACCGACCGTTGTGCTTCCATTGCGGTGAGGCCAGCCATATTCTTCGTCACTGTCCGTAACGATGTATCGGTTTTCGTGGATTTTCCGTTGACGCACCACGACCATGCTTCGGCCAATGTTCGCTAGAAATCGACGAGTACCTGCATCGAGAGGAGTACTTGCCGAACCGCCTTTCGCGCTCACTGTCGCCATCAGCCTCGTGCTTTGCATCGCCACACCGCAGCTACGCAGCCGCGGTACGAGGAAGGTCTCCCAGCCCACGAAGGGGAAACTAAAGACAGCAACCTCTGGAGGTGAAGTTGCTCCCGAGCGAAACACCGAAGATCCTCCAACGACCATGCCGCACGAAGACGCCGCCCCCGACACACCGACGCCGCATACAATGAACAAACGAACACTGCAGACTCGCGGCAATATATATAAAATAAATAAATAAAAGTTATTCCAAGCCTTTCACGCACTAAATTTACTTAATGGGCATGCCGATTTCAAGCACGTCTACAGTGGGCAAAAGCATATTAAATAGAAATTTTCTTTTGCATGTTCATTTTCGGTTTTGAACAGCAAGCAAAATATTCTAAAAATTAATGGGCGATCAATGCAATTGATGAGGCGGAGATTGTGTTGATGAGTGGGCTTCCAATTTTGCAGGTGCACCAACTAGTGGTGCCCTCTTTGCACAGTCACACAAACTAGCGCACATGCCAGAAATCTGTGGCACGCGCAAGGGGCCGGCAATTTAACACGTGGGGAGCAGAGTTGCTTGTCATGTTTTCCAATTCTTTGAAATCACTTAGGATATTGTTCAATTTGTTCAAACGAGATTTCAAGTTGGATCAAGCATTTGATTAAGTGCCATCCTGCATAGGCTTCAAACTGGACACACGTTCAAACTTAGGCTGGCACGTGCAAGTGGCTGCGTGATCTTGTGTTGGACTGTATTGCACATGGATGAAAACTACAAATCTACAATGAAGACTACAATTTCCAAAGTATAGCATGAGAGGTTGGTAGTTTAACACGTGCTGAGAGAGGCTGCAGCAATGGCCCAGTGGTATAAAGCAGCAGCAAGCGAAGCTGAGCTGTTCATGCCACCGTGGGTTCGAATCACGCTCGAGGTATGGCAAGTTTTTTATTTCTTCTCCATGCCCTGTGCGGCAAACGCTGGACGCCACCGGGTTTTCGTTGACATAACCGTTCTAATGCTAATGCAATAATAAATGTACATGCAGAAAAAAAGAATCACACTTCATGTAAAATTTTTTCACAGATGCAGCTCGAAAATGAGTTCTGAGCAGTATACACCATCAAACTTTATTGTGCGCTACAATGTTTGAATCTGAGGCCACTAGTAATGATGTTTCTACTCTTTATTATGCAAAGCTTTCTTTTATTTCTCACTTACAGTAGGACCTTGTTGATGCACTCCTGGTTTGTACGGTATGCCAATCCATACATTCAAACTCCTGAGCAATAAAAATGTACCAAAGAACTGCACAAATTTTTCTGGTCAGCTTTTGAAGCATGAGATACATTCACTTCCCATTCTTTGCAATTTCAGTTGATGCGAGAGCAGCGAAGCTGACACTAAAGCTGATGCCGAAACCAAACAGCCTTCAAAGTTGGAATCTCTATCTGAAAGGCATTGACCATAATGAAACTTTTCCAATGCTCCGAATGAGGTTCGAATAAGAAGTGATGAAAATCTAGCAGCTTCATTTCCTGACACTTCGGACCACACAGCCATTGCCACAGCAACTTGTGAAATATGTTGTGACTAGCACTTTCAGAACAGCGGGTGCCGCATGCTAGCGACTACATTGGTGAGGATAACAGATATTGCTACTTTGAATACACTGGTAGCTGCCGCATGAACGCACTGGTGGTCTGCACCGACACAAAGCAGAGAAGCCGAGAGCACTGTCATCGCCACTGTACTTGACGTCTACCTGCTTATTTATTTGCTCCACCACACTGGCATGATTCATTCAGGAACGTACACTCAGGGGTATGTACTGTGCTTGTCCTGTCTTCACCTCTTCTCCATCCTGTCTTGTAGCACAGTTTACCTTTCCTGACCCCTAATTCATTACCACGATAGTACTACTCTTTTACCCTTTGTGACTTGTACATTCATTTTCCACATGCACAGTGGATGTAGTTCTGTACTTGTATAATGAAGCTAGAAAGCATCTACTAGACAGGAAACACACTAGGCTGTAATGCCAGAGAAGAAAATAACTTCGACAATGTTGGCAATGGCTGCTCCATGTGGCCACTCATAAAGGTGAGGAGGGTAACAAAGGCAGCTGAACACACTGCTAAGGCTCCACAGAAAAGCAGGAAAATTAATACAAGTAGGTGAACGCTGACCTCACAACAACAAACAGCTTTTGTCATGGAACCTCCTCACCACAGATGCAAATCATGATGCCACATAAGGGAAACATTATTCTTTGTCAATGTTTATAGTCTTTGTCAATATTTGTATAGCTTTGAATCCGGAGTTGCCTTGTAACAGAATGGAACTATGTTTGTGCCTTCACACCAGAGAGTTTACTGCAGTCAATGAATAGTTTCACTACTCCACAATAAAGAGTACGTACAGCATGGACACATAAAATCGCCACAGAGTTCTATTAGCTTTTGTACCTATCTGAGGCACAAAAACAAAATAATTTCACTGCAAAACTTTCAGCAAAATAAAACTATGCTAAAGTAAACCACTTCGACCCTTAAACTGCACTTCTCCAAGAGAATTTGTTTGAAGATTTTGGAATTCTGAATACTTCATTTTTCTGCCTGCAAAAGAGCAACCCCCCCCCCCCCCCCCCCCCCCCCCAGAATATATGCAACATCATGCTATATGTAATACAGAAGATATTTAGCACAGATACTAGATGTATGAAACACAATAGAATTTTTACAATATAGTAATAAAAATGTCATTCAGGGCAATTAAGGAAACATGTAGCAAATACAAAAGTCAGAAGTAACCAGCTTGTCAAGAGAGGCAAGCTAAGACCCCATGCACATAACACTTGGAGAAAGGCGAACCATTAGCAATTAAAAGAAAGGGCATTAGACATTCAAGGCTCACTATGCTCAGTTATATAATGCCCCATATCTGCGATAACCTTATAAAAAAATTTCCCTCTTTTCAATAAGACGTGCAATGCCGTGTGTTTTCCCACTGCCAAAAACACAGTTCCAGTAGAAAGTCTGCCAGGTGAAGATGCCGAACCCTATCAAACTTTGGCTCCGTATTTGAAGACAGCTTTTTAAGTGGTTATTTTATGACGAAATGTAAAGAACAGGTGCTCTTATATAAGAAATTTATGTGGAGAGCAGCAGGGGACATAAAGGCATGCCACCAATCTTATTGTTAACCTACAGAAGTGTATCTGATGAATTCTGAATGAATGCTTAATGAAGTGTTCATGTGCATGTGCGATACAAAAATTTCACCCGGAACTTTCATCTAAAGGGTCCAAAATGGAAACTGTCTCCTAATCCTGTCTTGTGCAGGTGAAGTATGTGCGGAACTATGAAAAGAAGCAAACTCGGGCTAGTTATGTCTTTAGAGGAGGCTAAAATTTGCACGACTTTCATGGACACTACCTTTTCCTCAAAACCTAATGGGACCTGCGTGCGCATAAGGTTAGGCGGGACTAGGCAGGTGTAGAATAGAGTTGAAGAAAGGCCGCACACGCCTTAACCCTGCTGCTGTGCTCCTCCAAACCTGACTATGCAGCAACCAGTCTGCAATCACTTTACGAGGCATGACTTTCAACGAGAAACTGCAAGCATGCGGAGTTCACACATGATGTGCCACGAGCATACCAACCTTGACCACCTTTGAGATTTCCCGTTCCGCCTCAGTGCCCATTGAGGGGAGTGCCTGTTCCTGCATGGCCACGCACACACAACCTGCCATCTCTCTCTCCGGAAAAGCAGTGACATGCACCTCACTCACATGCCTCCAACATCTCTGCACACTGTGGCTAGCTGTGCGACAATGTCCTGAATAAAAGTCCACTACTGTGAACAGTGGCACTCAATACAACCTGCAATGTATTGACAGCAGCCAAAGTGAGCATTGCTTTAATAGCAATACACTGTGCTGTTGAAACATGTCAAGCAAAAGGAACCCTCTCCTGTTTTCCACAAGCTAAACTGCCATTGTCATCATCGCGCACATCTTGCTGCTTGTCATGCAACAGCTCATCTGTTGCAGGTTGCAGTGAGCGCAACTCCACATGATTGCAGCCAATGTGCTCAGGAAAACTGCTAAGTAAGATTTTTTGCTTTTACTCTCAATACTATTTTTATTCAGGACATAATGCATCAATTAAGAAAATCATGGCAATACAGCAAGTGGATTCCTTCAGTTGCACTTAGTGCAGACCAGATTGCATCATTTGCAATTGTGCACAAAAACTCCAATGTTATTGCAGGAAAGGGCCCCATTTAGGAAAATTCCCGAAATTTCCTCCGCAGGCCTGGCCCAGAAAAGATGCCATATGAAGTTTATATTCTGTTAGAAATATGCACCAACCTTGCTTCCCACATTGTTTAGATAGAAAGCAATCAGAAAGAGCTGTCATACTGTCAAAAATGTTGAACACACCAAAGCCATTGTAAAATTAGAATGTAAAGCTAGGAATTATTTGCATGTTAATAGTGTTAAACTGCATTAGTTGCAACAACATTAGCAATATTAAATGATAAAGTTTCATGAATTGGTAGGTGTTTGATTCAAAGAACTGTTTGCTTTCAGTGTCAAAGTATACAGCAACAACACAGTGAACCTCAAAGAAGGCAGCTCCTTAATCTCAGAATCTATTACTGAGTACATTCAGAAAATAAGGAAAGCATGACTTATGCCTGATGAAAATATCTGCAGTTAGAGGCAGTACCGTTTAATTTATAAAATGCACAGGCAGTCCTTTTATTTAGAGCATTGCACAACCTATATAGGCTCCACTCTGTTAAAAATAAACTATTATACATTACTCCTTACCATGTCTTGAATCGATACTTTCATATTGCACAATTTTTAAGATGCTGAAAATTAGGGCATTTAACTAGCAATGTTGGTGCATTTCTGCCCAACTACATTAATATCTCCGACATCTTTAATATACTAGTAAAGGTTTCACCTATCAGAGTGATGAAGGGTAGCCAGTCTTTCATAACTAGGGGTGTGCGAATATTGAAATTTTCAAATACGAATCGAATACGAATGTGAAGAAAAAATGGCTTCGAATACCGAATCAAATATCGAATATCTGTTCAGTACAGAAAAAATTTCAGAAAATGATGAGCAAGCAAACGTTGTTGACCTTATTTTTTTCAAATTAGTGTATGGTCTTTGCAACTAAAATAAACAAAACTAGACTGTCTCAGTACTGTATAAAAAACATGATGTGCACAGAAATATATACTACTTGATTAGACAGCATAACAGTATCCAAACTATAATAAGGTCATGCAAAACAAAATCCATAAAATGACAAGACTGGAAACAAAAAATAACATGATGACTAGTAAAACCTCATTCATTTGGAGTTCAAGGGACTGGAAGAAATGCCCGGTTCATCCGAAAGCCTCTGTTAATAAAATTGCCCGCGCCCCCCCTGAAAAAAAAAAAATGCTGCCGAAAATGCTGAAGATGCAGTAAGGCCTTATGAGGCGGCTCCATTGCGCTAACACCTGTAAGCCCGTGACGAGCCACCCGTTTTGGAGTGCTGGAAGAACAACACATATGCAAGCAAGGGGCCGGGGAACACACACTGGCGTCGGAGTGGCGAGGTGGTTTCTAAAAAGGAGAAAAGAAATAAGCCGCGCGGAGCTGGGATTGGACTATCGGCGAATGTGCGGGCCTACATTTGAAGTTGCAGCGGGGCAGCGGTGAACCTCGGAAACCGAAACTACGCAGCCAGGCTATATTTCTTTTTTCCCTAGCGACAGAGGCCTTCCGATTGTTGTCACGCCTGCCGTTACGCCCGCTAAAGAGGTGCGCGGGTTACAATGCACTATGCAATAGGCGAGATTTTTACAGGATCGCTTGCCCTATTGTGACTACTCGGCGCCCCTTCAGGAGGCTCCTGCAGCATTCCGCAAGTAGGCTTTCCCGCATAGCGTAGTTTACAAAACGGGATGGCGGAAGTCACGCTCGGAGAGTTATGAAGGCGACAGGACGCATTCTTCGGATGTGGGCATTAAATACGTAACGCATTGCCGAAGGATTAAAAAGGCGCGATTTCGCATTGCGATTGCTCGAAGCGGGCCGTCGGTCATCTTGTTCGCTGCACGGGTGATATGTGGGAAAGCCCACTTGGGGAACTCGCACGAGGTGAAGCCTTGCGGCGTCGGGGTGCGGTCGGTTCGTGTGATAAACGGCGGAGAAGGAAGGGGATAGGACCTCTGTAATGTTTTCGTGAAATTTTAACTCCATTATCGGCTAATTTGCCCAGATATTGTCGTTTTGCCACGGTCGAAGTTATGAAAGTATGCACAGTATACGATCGCTGGCGAGGATTTAGGAATTTTCGAATATTTGGAAATTCACGAATATCAATTTTCGAATACGAATTGAATATCAAACATATTCGATTCGTATTCGAAATTTCGAATATTCGCACACCCCTATTCATAACCCATTCGATTAAGAAAAAAAAAAGGTTAGCTACCACAGTGTATATCGTAGCAGGTGACTGGAAAGTAAAAGAAATCAAGCACAAGAACAGCTTTTCCTTGTCAATTCTGGCAAAATTTTCTGTGCAGTAAATTAAGCAGAAGCAAATTTCTGATTGATAAAAGGACAAACATAGGCACTTGATAGTGTCTTCCTATCCATCTCTGGGCAGGTCACCCATTAAATCCAGTACAAAAATGGAAGCACTAAACCTTAAATAAGTATACTCGTGCAGCTTACCTGCAAAAGAGGTATGTTACTTAGTGCTCCCCAAACTGTGGCTGCATTAACATTCAAGTGCCTATAAGCTAAGATGCTACACTGTGCCGCTACGGTTTCTAGTCCTGGCTCCAATGAGTGCTAAATAAAGCATATACCTCAACAATAATCACTGTTTTGTGGGATACAAAGTAACATGCGATATACAGGGAATAACAAACAGTAATGTGCACATGATTCTAACTCAATCTAACCTCCTGCACTTCTTAAGCCAACAGCAGGATTTAGCAAATTTTGCATTAATCCTAGGTAGGGCATCAAGTGAAAACCCCAAAAGAATTACTGTATACACGCCGAGTATAAGTAGACTTCAAACATACCGTATTTACTCGTATATAACATGACCATGACTATAATGCGGGCGAGAGAGGGGGGAGGTTTGAGACCTCACAAAAAAGAAAGAAGAAATATCACGATTATAATGCTGATCACGGTTTTTTCAAGCCAACTACAGCCGAGGCACCGAGTGCTCGGAAAAAAAAAACAGCGATGGCTTGCAAAAATAGCAAAGCAGCAGATACGTCGGTAATATACGAGAGGCAGCATTTCAGAAATGTGCGCGACATCATCGACCACAGCAAAGCCTTTAACACATTAACGCATGCAGTCTACCCTGAAGCACCAGCTGCTGACATTGCCTTGCTGCCACTGCAACAAGTTTCGCGATGTCCAGCACGTGCCCATTCCCTTTTTGTCCCCCTTCCCTACTTCACCCAACTCTTTCAGTGCCTACTTTTTTTCAATGGACCGCACTGGCTTCTTTCCACGTTCATAGCCACCCTCTACATTCCCCGTATGCACCATGCGGCTCCAAGGTGATCCAAAAGTTGGCTTCTCCTTTCAACTCACGAGTCTAGTGGTGAAGACCACTGTAGCTACCTTGAGGAGCAGCGAAGAAAAAGTTCGCGTTATATTCATACATTGGATCTGAATATAACGCGAGATGCGTTCTGAGACCGATAAAGTGAGAAGGAAAAAAAATCTCGTTAACTCACAGCCCTTACCGCAGAAAAAAAAAAAACTGATTTCAGATATAAGTCGAATGCATATGTCGGTCGACGCATATTCAAATGTATATGCAGCAATATACGGTAGCTATACGGTACTTATATGCAGCAATATACAGTAGCTAAACACCAATACATGCACATGTTCGCCATATATAAAAGGTAGGAAGCCATTATTGATCACTTCAAGGCAAAATTACTTCCTTTGTGCACAATTCAAGCAATGTCAAGAGACACATCTTTGTGATATAAGATGTGTGTTGGTCTGCACTAAATGTACCACTACACAAAAGTCATCAAAGTTGGAAAAATGTTTCTTCCCCAACTTCAATTCAGAGCAAATTTCTTGCCGTTTGCATGGCCCTCATGGTGCAAAGGTGAAAAAAGCTATGTTGCCCTGTAAAATCCAAGCAAAACTATGCTTGGAATCTTTTCCAAGAAAAAGAACCTGCAAAAACTGTGATGTGCAAGTCTGACACATAGAACCACAGATCATGCTGCCACTAAGTCATGCTGCGTGCCAAGCCACCAACAAAGAGGTTAATCCATCGGTCACTCCAAGAGAGGGCAGGTTGCAGAGATTAGTAGCCCATGCAGGAACAGAAAAATGCACATCCACCCACAAGCTTGTTAAACGACCGGCTGTTAAATTGCATACTGCTGCGTCCCGAGTCAATGCAGCCTCCTACAGAGCAGTGCATCTCTCGTCCACCTTCCTCACTCTATGAAAAACCTAGGCCAGGCGTTTCTATGACAACTGCTTACATCACGTGGTTTATCACAGCACAAAAAAAAGTGCCCTCATTCATACAGCTAGTAATTCCCAAGAGTCTAAAAATGCAGGAATACTCTTGAAATCTTGAAGCAAGAATTGCCTTTTAAAGATGACAATATAAAAGGTTTTTTTGGTCAACCTAAGTCACTGAAAAACAAAAAGGAAGACACCCCTAGCATCAAGAAAATGATAAGATTATGTTACCAGTATGCTTCAATCATATCGTCCAAAATTCTTATGCCGAAGTTAACCAAAGAAAAGGCACACGATCACATTCAATTGCCGAGTACCTTGATCCATACTCATCAGAATTCGTTAAGAACTTGAAAAACTGCAATAACTTCATCCGTTCAAGAATAAAAACTGGTGCAGGTTAGCAGACCACATACATTCTTAGATGAATTCCTTTCACTGACAATCCTGTCTACATAACATTACCTTCTATCTGTGCGAACTGCAAACGATGCCCGTAAAGAATATGTTCTATGCTTGCAGGACAGTTATAAAGACAGCTATAAGGTTGCCTAAAAGTATTAATACAAAACTCTTTAAAACCTAAACTTCAGCCGTACACAGAAAAGGTTTTCCACCATGATTCCTCTTGCAATATAGCAAACAAAAATTCTACATCTAAGGTATATGCACAAGCAAATACAAAATGCCATCAACATGCGAGAAGTTGAAATGACGATAGCAAAATAACATGCTGCAAACTATTCACAGCATCCTAATGACAAACAGCTCATGCTTTAATCACACAGGTAATAATGCTGACAGCTGGTCAAGTTGAAAACTATTCTTAACCAAAAATGCAGCATTCAAAAGATGGAGGAGAAAAAAAAAACATGACATGTTAACCCTACCGAGCACACTAGAAAACTTCAGAGCATGAGAATCAAGCTGAAACAGACAAGCAACTCAATGTCAGAAAGCTCGATTGCCACATATAAACAAACTACAAGAATGGCAAGGTCCTTATCTCTAAATAAGAAGCGGAAATAAATCACAAAGGTAACGCTTAATCAATGCTACAGCTTCGCTGCCATTAATTAAATTTTTAAAAGAAAATAATAGCAAATCTCAATGAGCACAACAGCAATGCACATATCCTTGAAATATGAAATGGCGATCAGAACTAGTGGTGAAACGATATTTACTTCAAACTTTACCAAAGTTACCATATTTACACGATTGCAAGTCGACCTATTTTTCAAAATCTGAAAATCCGAAGTGGGGGGTCGACTTAAAATCGAAACCAAACCATCGCACCATACATAAGGGCGAGACAAATGCGATATCAGGCATGCTACAGCATGGTTGCATTTTTGCTGCGCGGCTCCGTCGCATCCCTCTTGGTGCTGGCCTTGAGCAGCTGCTATTTCAACGTGCAGAACCAGCATCCCCACCCCGCGCGCGGCGGCCGATGGTGGCCGTTGATAAGCAGCAAACCGCCATCAGCTCACTCCCCACAAGTGGCCGCAGATTGCGGTTGCTGATAAGCAGCAGTGGCCCGAAAACACAGTCGCGGTCTACTCTTAATAGGCGTCGTCCAAGTTTTTTTTTTGTTTACTTTCAACCACGCACACACCTTGAGTTGATGGAAGGGCCGTTGTTCGAACCGGGACGGCACCGCCACTCAGAACCGCAGTGGCGCAGGGAGTGTCAGTAGCCGATGGAAGAGCAGACACCGCTCACGCGTAGTTTCTCTGTGGCCCTGACGCATTTGACTACTGCCGGCCGCGTTTCACAAGCTTTTAATGTAGTGCTTTGTCATTCGTCATTTGTGCTTCGGGTCCGGTAAGCAACCGGCTCTCGTTCACGGCTACGTTCAAGATGGCTGCCATTCTTTATGCCGAAGAAACGAACAACTGCGCGCAGGCCACAAGTTCGACGTTTGCAACGGGCGATACAGGTGTGGCAGCTGCAATGAGGCATAATTTTCAGCTGTTCCACGCAATGTCGTGATGTGGCTTTTTGCAAAGTGCGGGATTTCGCTGCAAGACGATGTTAGAATGACGAGCTGTGGGACCGCAGCAGCGATCACGACGGCAGCGCTAGTGAGGACAATGGCGCAAGTGTGGACGAGTAGTCCAGTGACTAATACATTTTCGTTTTGGACTGTACCCAGAAGCACGCCCGCACTTGGCAGCCGATAGCGGCTGGTGATAAGCGGAGGCTGCAGGACAGTGCTATCGTGTTCTATTATTAAAAGCCAAGCGTAAACGACCTCCAAGTTTGTTTTTTTTTTTTCAGAAATGTATGGCGGGGGTCGACTTACATTCGAGTCGACATACAATCGTGTAAATACAGGTAATTTAGAACAGATAAAGGATATTAAATTTAATTTCTCTTTCACTTCTTTTTATGCTGTATGCCCTTCCATCCAAAACCATGCTATCTTACTGTTGAAACAGACCAGATGTGTGCCACGGAGCACAGCTGCTTATAGCTCAAATCATCCAACTACAGCAATGGGCACTTCTCCCGTGAACATCAGGTTCTCTTACTATGCAACATGTTTGACAGCAGATAAGACAAATAGTAATAAGAAGAACTAAGAAGTGTGATAAACAATAAGGTTGCAATTAAGAGAGATGAGGCCACCAACAGAGAAGTATGCAGACACTCAGTTGTCAAAAGAATCACCCTAACCCATCAGATTAACAAATTTTATTTCCAGGTATGAATATACTTGCCTCAAAGCTCGCCCTGGTCAAACATTTTCTCTGTTTCAAAAACTTTAAACTGCAAATTCAGCAAATGACGGCCACCATCAGCCTTAAGTGTGAAATGAAAACTGAGGGACCCTTGATATCTTAACTGTCACTGATCACTTCAAATTGCAATGTTACACACAATGTCACATTACAGCTGTAGTTATGGTTGCTTGTGTGCTAGTAAATTCAATAGTGCCACGTAAGTGTTTACACACCTGCACTTACGGCTTAAAAAAAAAGTAAGAGGCTGTCGCCTATGTATTTCTGACCAGCTCATTCAAAATATGTGTCGGGAGATCATAATACAAGAGTGCAGTGCAGGCACGGCTGTATTTGAAAAAACATGCAGGGGCTTACCTTCAGGAGAGTGCTTGTCTCTGTGTCAGGACCTAGAACTTTTGTTTCCAGAAGCTTCTGACAGTGCACAAAAAAGTTGTGCAGGTGTTGGTCCTGGGAATAAATGCAAAAAAGAGAGCGGGTTCGCTTGGAGAGCAGGCACAAGGCATGCATGTAAAAAGCTCCGACACACAACTACTCGATGGTAAAGAGGAACTCGAAAGCTTGTGAAAAGGAATTTTGTTTCACCTAATGTCTGGCTTCAGCTTTAGTTTCTCAATCAGTTTTTCTCACACTGTAATTTAACCGCTACCCAATAAAACATAAAGCCTCCCTCTACCTTAAGCTACAAGGTGAAATAGCATGACTGATAATGCAAGCAGTTGCTGACAGACCATGCCAAGAAAGGTGTTTGGGATTACATAAATGTTACATTGTGGAGAAAGAACAGTATCTACGGTTTTATACTGTAAAACAAGAAAACTCTTCCACCTTTCTTGTAGATAACTCTGCATAAATATGATGACAGCTTTATTAAAGAACATTGCCAGATAGAAACTGCGCCTTTACTAAAACTGCTGTGCTCAAAAGAAGGCCAACAACACCATTATGCAGACAGATGACCAGAAAATTAGGTGAACTATACCTTGGTGTGGACAGTGGAGACTAGCCTAAATCCAACCTTGAACAGCTCCCGGCCACCTTCGACAAGTCGCACGTCAGGGCCACAGAACTGGAAAGCGGGAAGCCAAGATAATGCACACAAGATTGACAGTGCGGCTTGTTGGTGCACGAAAAATGGTGCAAACAATGCTCGAACCAGAGATGTCACACAATAATGCTTGTCGATTGCAGGAAACACTGACATGCAGAAGTGCACAGAAATAGAATGAAATAGGCCACCCTGCATGTTTTCACATGGAACAACACAGGAAGAATTGTTTTGTTCAACATCATTCAGTGGTACCTAATAGAGTGGAGTGAAAAATGAATGAAAATGTATTTCTGGACAAAAGACTCACTCCTTTGCCAAGGCCAAGAGGCTTGTATGAGAGGTATCCGTGGGGCAAATTGGCAGCGACCGGCAACATGTCTTCCTCAATATTAAGCCTGGACAGAGAAAAATACATCTCCACTATGGTGCCACACAACAAAAGTGCTAAACACAGTAGGGTGGTCTAAATTAAGTTTTTAGGAACTGATGCTATACACACATACATATTAGTTGAAGCTAGCTGTAGCCTCTTAAAAAGTGTGAGCTAACAATTTTTTTATTATTATTAAAGTGCTCATTTATTAGCAGAACAAAATTGCTCATATGCTGAGTTTAACAGCATATGAGCACATGGTAATGACACATGCTGCCTCACTGCACTGGCCAGAAATTTATGGATTACACCATTTCTTCTTTTTTTTTAAACACCCTCCATGCTTGCAGTATCACAGCGATATGAAAATACACTTCCCCAAAGCTTGTTCACAACAGCTGCCACAAACAAGTATGTGCCCTTTATGCTGTCATATGTTTCAGAAGAATCCAGATTTATGTTCCCCATTCAATATACTACTAACAATCCTCAAGACTGTGTTTCTGGGCACGCATGCTTCGGCATTGATGTCAAGGACATACCGCATTTACTTGCGCATAACCCGCATCAAAATTTGAAAAAAACGCTTTCAACAAGTTGGGGTGCGGGTTATCTGCAAATTTTTTCTTTGGGCGGGGGTAAGCTTCATGGCAATGCGTGGCGGCCTCCCCGTGTAGTCCGTCATCCCCATCGTCATCGACGCTTGTCAAGTCGATGAGGGGTCAACGAAAGGCGTAGCCAAATCCACATTCATAGTCTGTTTATTCTTCCCCACGCCACTGGCCATGTTTTCTTCAGCCAGCGTTGTTGAGCCTAGTGTCAGGCGCTGTTTCGTGTACTGCACCCAAGTTTGCACTGTTTGCCTGCTTTGTTTAGGCGTCATGAGTTACGCCCTCACACCGACAGGACACGTGCGAAGGCCCGATATTCCATTGCTGTGCCAGTGGATCGTGGATGCGTGGAAAGCGATACTGGACCGACTTGGTGCGTAAAAGCATTAAAAAATGTGCCATCAGTAACAGCTTGGATGGTTCCGAGGATGACTACGTCTTTGAGAGTGGCGATGAAGCCTCGGCTGGCAGCAGTGAGAGCGGCGACGAATGACAATCGGATAACCAGTGACGTGGTAGTGGTCATTTGAATAAACGTTCTCAAAACGAAATGATCACTTAGTGCGCAGTTGTATGCTTCTACCACTCATTTTTTTTTTTTTTCAAGGTAAACGTGCGGGTTATACGCATTTTTTTTTTTGTGGAGTTCAAAGTTAGGAGGGGTGCGGGTTATACGCAGGGGTGGGTTATATGCGAGTAAATACGGTATGTTTCAACACAGACAGTGTTATGCCCCCTTGAGTAGTACTTGCTCATTGGAGTACGTTCACTTCAATAGAAATTAACAAAGTGAAATGTCATCCCTCCGCAGCTGCATCCACAGTTAAATGGGCCTGCCACCGCAAGCAGCCCTTGCCAAGCAACTCTACACATTCCTTTCATCAACAGGAACTGCACAAGCCAGACTGACCTGCCCTTGCTCAGCAGGGGTAGCCAGGAGTAGCCCACAATGCTCTCGACAGGACCCTCCTTCCGCTTGGCCGCCTTGGTGATATCACAGCTCACATGGTAGAACGTGAACAGCAGGTGGTGCTGTTCGTGCAACTCCAACGGAAGAACCACTTTCACCTGAAGAGGCAGCATGCGCACACTTAGCTAAGACAATTGACTGTCAGCAAATTTAGTCATGCAAAAGGGCCCTTCTTCGAACTGTATAACGACACATATGCACAACACATGAGCCCAGCATTTACATTTAAACTCTGCCTTGAAGAACAAAAATATTTTGGCTAACTAAAGTGTTATTATATTGTTAAAATTTTTATTGGAAGTGATCATATGGAAAAATCACAATTCTATGAAGAATCCCAGTTCATAAAACTGTGCATAATTATGGAATGAAATTACACTAATTAAGCAGTGCCCTATATATCGAAAGCCCACTTCATGCTACTACAGCTGTAGCATTTCAAAGGCGCTAGTGAATTCTAGACAAAAAAGAGCAGTCTCTGGTAACCAGTTCATCAGACTTAAATGTGCTCATCAGTGAATGGGTGATGCAACTTCTACTGCAATGAGCTACGTGTGCTGAACCCTGCAAGGACTACGAAAGCTAAAGAAGCAAAAGTATATGAAATAAAATGACATTATACTGTAGACTGATTCAAAGAAGCTGACAGTGACCACTACATCAATTATCTAAGCTAAGCAGAAAACATACATTTAGGGAAGCTGAACGACTGCGGAATCAGAGACAGCAGCAGGTAAGAGGTGAGCCTACAAACTGTGTACAACACCTATCCCCAAAGATCGGCCACTTTCCAAAGTTTGCCTACATGACAAAGTTGCAGTTTTCACAGTGTAGAGAAAATCGAAGCATAAAACAGTGCTTCAATCCAAATTCCAAAAGCACTATTAATGGCATACTCATTATTTTGCGCCCTTGGTCTGAATTTGATAGCGGCTCAAAGACAAAGCAATTTGCAGTGTTTGCATCAGTGTCTTGTCTGGCTCAAAAGCTTTTGAATGCACTGAAGTTTAAGTACAAAATTACGGTATTAAGTGTGAAGCACTTGGAGGGCATGATGCTGTAAGATATCACTGTTTTGCCCTACTGGATGATTAACACGCTACACTAGCACTTCACCTTCACACATGAGCTGTCCTGCCTACCCTTATTTAATACTGAGAGCCTTGCTTGCAACAGATGAAGCCAAAACTGCTAATCAGAGGAAAATTTTCGGAGGTATATTCAGGGGCACATACAGAAATTTTCCATAGTGCTTCATATATTAGGTGGCATTTCTATTGTGTTGAAGAAGAAAAAAAAGAAAGACAGTCGAAAACTGCCATTGTGGGGCACCCACTACTTTACACAAGATAAACTGACAAGGTATTTTGCAAGCATTTGTGACGTGAGGTTCCATGCTACTGCAAGGCAGAATAACATTCACTCACCTCCTCATAAAAATCAGGTGTGACACAGTGATGCGTCACAGCTGTGTATGACTGGGACACGAAGAGGGGTTCCCCTGGTCGACCATAGATGCACTGCAAGTGATAATGCCAGCCCCACAATCAGTCAGCCGAGAGACAAAGGTCATACAAAAGCAAGGACTGCTTTCCCTCAGTGCCAGATGATGGCTTTCACAGAACAAGCGAGGCAAAAACACAAAACGGGCTATGAAAAAAAAAATCAAGCATCACTTAATTCGAACTTACTTAATTTCAGCTGAACGTATTATGCAGGTTCCAAAACAACTAGCAGGGTTTCGTATACATCTTTGCACTATTATGTGCCCATATAAAGCTTTCTCGGTAGGACACAAAAAAAAAATTGATGGTCGACTTGACTAGTCAATCGAAGCCCCCAGCAGTGAGCATGCAAGCACTCGCAGCAGAGTTCAGGCCAGGACACTCTCCAAATCTCACCTTCAGAGGTTTTGTCCCTTCGTCATCCCTGTCCCTCAGTTCCACACAGCACGATATGTTTCTCGCCTAAAAAAGAAATAGGTGCCGCAAGACATGAGAACAAGTTCTACAACATGACAGCTGGGAAAGGTGCGTACTGCCACTCCACAGTACCCAAGAAATAGAACAGAGGTTCTCAAACTGGGTTCCACAGAATCCTTGGGTTCCCCGAGCACCTAAGCCCATTCATGCCTAAATTCCAGGTTTCCTTTTACCTACTTTATTTTGGGACTCACCACACAGTCATTTCTTACAAAGGCTGTTTCACTCTGCAGGCAATCATTATTAGTTGAATTAGATACTTTTTCGAGGGCTGTTAGCATGCTTGTTTTGGCATGCATGTTAGCTATGCAGAGTGGGACGAATTCGAACATACACACAACATTTCTAAGCAACGTCTGAAAGCCCTTGGGGTTTTTTCCTGAGGAAAAAAAGAGAGAGAACCCCTAAAGTAGAAGAAACAGTGCGGGCACCTTGGCAAACGCCTTCTGACTGTCATACTTGAGGCTCTTGGGGTAGACGTACAGATGGTTGAGGTACGCGAAGAACGGATGGCTGTCGGATGCCACGTCTGTGGGGAACTGTTGCACCTCGAGTGTGGGGCCTTCTCGGGGCTTGGGAGGCATTGGGAATGGCACCACGGGTACCAGTGATGTCGTCAGGGAGTCTGCGATACAAAGGATTGCATAAACCTTCCTTGAAGAGTGCTGATGCGACAATGGTACGATGATAGTGAACTCGGATGAAAACACTCTGTTTTGGCGTACACTAGAAACTTCTATGCAGAGAAGAAGGTAGACGAAATGCTCACTGTCAACTGTCTCGTCAGGTCTCAATAACCTCAGTGCAACTTTCATGTGCCCTGGAATCACCGTGAAGTGTTTCACTTTCTCCGGTCTAAATGGACAGAAAAGAAAAAAGTTAGGACCCAAGCCACGTGTAACCAGCTCCTTGAAGACTCTTCAAAGGCAACCAACTACAAGGCAAACCTTTTGAGATCGCAGAGGAACTTGAGTGTGTCCTCTTCAGAAAGTTTGGCGCTGTCTTGCCGGTAGATCTGTCCAAACTCTAGGTACTTGTCCAGGTCATTGGAGTGGCGGTTGAAGAGAGGTCTAGAGGTGAAAAACAACAAAGGAAATGAGGTGTACCTAACTGGTCACGTCACATGCAAAGAGAAACAGCAAACAAAAAGGCTGCACAGATATAAAGTAGCAGACACATTTTTTGGGCCCCAATAATGCGGACTCGCACAATACTTCCGAGTTTGGTAAGGAAGTATCATGCACCTCATAGAGATGCTGAATAAGCTGGTTTTTGGTACAAAACTCAATTAGGTCCAATCAAGTGATTCCTAACGGTTGCACCAGCTGGAACAAAAGCAACAGGCAGCTGGTGACTGCCATATCCTCTAAATCTGCTAAAGCAGGAACCAGACAACCAAGCTAACTCAGACCTAAAGAAGTAACAAGCCATGTTGACACATTAAATGTGGCACTTAAACACTTTGCAACATGGCTAGAAAAGAATGGATTTCTGGGTACAGAGTGAAAATCTGCTTCCCTGACATTTAAACTATCCTTTTCTTTATATTTCTTTTATTACCAGTAGCAACTACATAGATAGCTCTTTTTGTCTACTGCTCAGGTTTCACAGGTGTAACAGGTCTGGGCACTCAGAGTTTAATGATTTGGCATGGGCCCCAGGATAACATCACATAATTTTGCTCAGAAATGAAGTTCCCCCGAAATCTTGCAGCAGAGGAGCTCACTTGGCAGCCCAGGCAAAGGGCATGCGGAAGTGGTCCAGCCTCTGGCAGCACAGACGGAAGATCTTCTGGGCCTTGGTCCCCTGGCGACCATCACTGCCATGCCGCAGGTAGGGCTCTGATGCCTGCGCTATTCCACCCTGCAGCACCTTCTCGACCCGCACCACCAGGAACAGCTCCGGATCTGGACGCTGAACCATGAAGACAGCCTGCGGTGGTGGAGGACAGGCAGACACACAGAAGGAACAAATCATGAGCACATGTCAAAAGTAAGGCCCCAAGATTCCTGTGATTTCGTGAAAAATCGCAGATTTATGCATTTTTCACAGAATTGTGTGTTAGCTGCCACATTCTCTTTTGTGATGCTATTGTTTTTACAGGTATCAGTAGGAATGAGAGTATGATGAAGAAATTACTTTTTTAGCTTTATTTGCACAAATCCATTGTGAAGGGGAAGTTTGAGAAGTCATGAGAATTTTTAAAAAATATTATTACGATTATAAGACCACCTCTAACTGTTCAGCAAACCATATATCCGAGGATGGCCACCTGGCACACTGCCCGTTGCGCAGTCACTTGGCTCCATGGGTGGTGTAACTGACCTCATCATGGACGCTTCTTGTAACCGGACACGTGTAAACAATTTATTGTGATCAAAGAAACTGCTCTGCTGCGACTCTGCAACGTTAAAAAAGTGCAGTTATGCTAGAAATTTGCCAAAAACTAACGAGTATCACTAATGTCCTATGCTGAGAAGTGAAACTATCAACTGCAATCACGGACTACATTCCGCTGCAGAGAAAGAGGCCGTCTCTAGCTTTGGATGCGTTACCAAAAAAAAGTGGTAGTGTAGTATAGAAACTAGCTTCAATAAAAGCTCTGATGCAACATTCCAAGGAAAGCACTGGAAATGACAATTAAAAGCATTACACGATTAATAACGTAAACAATGGTGATGTTCCCCAAAAGCAATGAGGCGTGTCACAAGTGCACATCACACCAGGCAATACCATTTGCCTCAGTGTGAGCCATGTTTTGACAACAAAGACAAGATAAGAGCCAATGTGTCCGCACCTGGTGAGGGAATGCCAACCACTCTTCTCCAAGCTCGCTCATGCCGGGCAGCAGTGCGTCGTTCATCTGGGTGCCCGCAGTGCCATTGGGTGCTGAGCCGCTGGTACTTTTTCTTCGCGTAGTCTTGGGCAGCATGTTGCGCATGTAGGAGTTGTTGACATCGAAGCGGAAATCCTCGGTAACCTTGCGCATATGGCGCACATCATACACGGCCATTGTGGTGAAGTAGGGTTCAACCTGCATGAACAGGGATATTGGCAGACTTTAAAAACAGAAGAGGCAAAAGAATAGACGAAAATTTTGACCAAGAATCACTTCGCAGTTATTGAAACTAAACTGTGAGCAAAAATACGTGAACAAGCTTCTTGATTAATTTCAACTTAAGAAAATTTTCCTTGCAACAATTTTCTGTGACAGTGGGACAAGAATATTTTTTGGACACTTTGATATGCTTTTTTTTATATGCTCTCATTCCAACATCCTTGAAAGGTTCATGAGCCAGTTTTTGCCTTTATTCAAAATCTGGAAGCAAAGTCCATTTGTTTACCCTTTCCACATGAAGTTCCTTTCCTTCACACACTGTTTGGCTTCACAAGATGCATTCAAAACACCTCAAAGCCGCAAAGTTCAAATTAATGTGGAAATCAAATTGTTTCTGCTTTATGGGTTATCAGTCCTCTTTTGATGACTGCGGCACTGATGGAATGGATATTAAAATACATCCATCTACATCAGTACCATCTTTCCTTAAAAATTTTAGAGACCCTGCTCACGATCACCATAATGAATTACCGCTTCAAACTACTTAGGCAAGTTAATACTGTAGGCGAGACGCATGCTTGAGTCCAGCCAAACAATGTGTATGCAAGGACTAGTTAGCTGCTTTAGTCAAATGTTTGCCTTGGTTTACCCTTTTTTTCCACTGCTGCAATTCTTTTGACTTTCTGAAAACCTTGAAAGGGTCACGGTGTCAAGATGCATCACGGTGCTTTTGAGGCTAAACAAAAAGGAAAAACTGCACACTTCAAATTAACAAATGATAATCAAATGCAATTTTTTGTAGTCAAAATTATAAGAACACAATTACATGCTTCAGATCTTAAAGAACTGTACCATGTATAGCTTGGCACCTTCATAGCCACTTCGTGATATTTTAGATGTTTAAAATCTGGGAGAGCAACTAAATGATGCTGGTAGTATTTGTGTGGGATTCTTTCTTGTATATGCGCATAATAGATATATATAGTTAAAAAAGAAACAACTTAACCAAACTGACCCCCCCCCAAGCAAACAACCTGCAATGGAATGCAGTAAATACAGCATGAACCAAGCCTGTAGGCTTAAGATAGGGACCCAGACACACTGGAGTTTGCTATGACTGCAGCATCTATTAATAAATAACTGCACAAGAAAAAATACAAAGATTTGAAATACAAATGAATGTAACGAAAGAGTGTGCTACCTGGCACAGAGATCCATTCTGGCAGTCCAGAGGTGCCTGAAGATTGAACTTGACTTCTTCACATTTTACGAATATGCGAGTGTTGAACTCCTCCTTGAAGGGCTCGACGCGCCGTTCATAGCTGGAGATGTGAACACAGCTGCTCGATTTCTGCAAGTAAAAAAAATTGTAAAGAGGAGGAGATATCAGTTTCAGTGGCAGTCAATCACACAGCATGGCTCTTTTTTTGCTCCATGTAGTACCTGAAAAAGCCACCCATGCAACTTGGCACTCCATACTCACAAGCAATAATAACGCATCATAGGTATAAGGCAAGCAGCGTACCATATTGCAAGTCAATTACTAAAAAGACGGAAACACGCGATTTGACTCCAAATTAAAGAGTATTGGAAAGTATTGCGATTCTACAAGACAAGAAGCAAACTATTTTGTGCTAATTTGCAGAACTCTGGCTTGGTGCTATACTAGTATGCAAAAATCACCCTTATATAACACACGGAACAGGCACATATTGTGCAAGTACAAGAACAGATTATACGGCAAACAATGCGCAATTAATAGAACAGATATCTGAACACTGAAATCTGAATGAGCAAAGTACGTTCAAATCTCATTAACTTCAAACTTGAATAATTCCAACTTCTGGATTTCTGCTTAGGTCCGATTCTTCGATCCCATCAAAACCAAGTGCATTTCAATACAAGAAAAGGGGTCATTCTAATGAGTGAACATGAATAAAGGCCACTTCGAACAGTCTGCAAAGCCTAGCACCCTGACTAGCGAACGACAAAAGTAAAACAACATGCAGACATTCACAATGAACAAATTATTCCATAGAAATGACAGGGTAATTCAGTGTGAAGCAATGAAATGCTGTATTGAGGCTGAAACAATAGGCACAGAGAACATGACAGGAGAGCAATGTAGTGTGATCACTGCATAATGTTAAAACTGAAATTCTTGTCCACAGAACATTACAATAAAATGCAGCTGCTCTCTTACTGCACAATGGATGCTCAGAGAGTATTTAGCAATGAAAATGCTGCTCACCTGTAGTTCTGGGTAAATGGAGAACAAGTTCTGCCGGTTCTGTTTGCGTGCTTGAGCTATGGAGTAGTCCGTTTCCTTGGCATACTGCAAAAACAAAAAAAGGAAGAATAAGCACTAGTGATTAACAGATGGAGTCTCCGTACATGGGCGGGCAGCTTTTCCCAAGTAAACTGAATTGCTAACACTGTAAGCGAGTTGCATTCAAAAATTGCAGACAAATGGTAGTAAAACAAATATGAAAGACGTGCCAAATAGTAGCATCTTAAAAAAAAGCATTCTGAAACACTTCCTTACCTTTACTAAGTCCGGGTTCTTGCTGTGCTCCAAGCTTTTCAATGTCCCGTATCCATAAGGTGCAGAAGGAGATGTCACCATGCTACTTTCTGTAAAAGTTTGAAGCACAGAGATTTATGAAAGGCTATCTGATGAGACATGACTTATAGACATGCACATATGTGCATAAATGCACAATGACATCGACAACTATGAGCTATTTTCATCCACTCGACAAAAGCTCCCTTTGTCTGATGTGCTGAGTTGCATTACGGCTGCTTATTTTTACAAAAAGGTTATCCAAAAAAAGCTCTCTCCTCCCCCCCCCCCCCCCCCCCCTCGGTACAGCTAATCAGCTCTCTTATAGAAACAAAAACACACAAAGATACAGCAAACAAAAAATGCTACACAGTCAGTCCTGGATACACAAAACATGGATATAATGAATTATTGTAGCAACCACAGATATCCGTCGGACATCTGAACTAGATCCGAATGTCCTGTGATGAGATTGGACGTCCGCTGGACGTACGAACAAAATCCAGTTTCAAATATCCTTATCCGTACGTTCATCACACGTACAAAGAGTGTCCGGTTTTGAATATCCGCACGAGAGACGAAACGTACGTCCGAGGTATGTACGGCGGAGCATTTTCGAAGGACATCAGAATGGACGTTTATTTTTTGCACAGAAAAATTGCGCCTTCCGTGTATGTATATTGTTTTTTTATTGGACAGACTTATTCCGGAAATAAATTGTGGATTTTATGGGCAAGCTGGCTCGAAATCACATTAATTCAAACTGCATATCTGCTTCCATGAAATTATTTGCATCAGCTACAGGGCTTGACGAGAATACGCTTGTAAATTGGACCGATTCTACAATCCTTTCTGCAGTGCAATGGCCGCCAATGAGCCAAAATAATTTAAGGGTGGAAGCAGGTGTTGCACAATTTTGAAGCATTTCAGTTACTAATTCCATGTTTAGAAAACCTCTACAAATTATCGAAATTGTGCGACATCATGTCCACTTTGTTAAACTTGCAATTGAAAGCATCCATAAATTCAAAACTCCCGCCAATAGTGCTGTCATCGTCATCATGCATGTCAGTTTGCGGTCAGTCCAATCCAATCCAACAGTCAACAGTGAGGCACCGTTGCACTGCTGTCATTTTGTTGTGTGGCGTGGTGCTGCTTTAGATCTTTGTTATTAACAAAGCGTGGCTTTCTTTGGTCTGCGAACAAAAGAGGGTGTCATTTGAGCAATCCGCCGTTTTCACGACGCGACTACGCATGCGCCCATCCCCTGGCGGCGGTGTCACGAAACATATTGGAAGTGTCGCACGCTCCACTCGAGACCGGCCGTGGAAGTGTAAACAAACCGGCTTCCCACGTGGGGTGTGTTGCTGCAGCCGTCGGGCGTTGAGAGTGACAACCAGAACGAAGTGGTTTAAGCCCAACCGGACCCAACCGGACCCGCCGCCGCCGCCGCGGGGAAACAGGCTTTATCCTCCCCAATTGGCGTGGCGGTTTCAGGGGCGGCCCTCCCGGGCACATTCCAGGACAAGGGAACTGTCAGCGATCCAGAGCGCGCCGTACCACAGCCGACGCTATGCGCTACCGCGAAGACAGCATTCTTTCCCTCGGACTCAACACGTGAGGGGGGGCGAGACCACGATGCGGTGGTATGTTTGTGCGCCCAAGTGAAAGCCCTAGCCCCCCCCCTCCTTCCCCTTACGACGTGGGCTATCGCCGGGAAGGCACCCACAGCTTCCCGCCGTGCCTCGTGAACAAAAGCGCATTCCCAGAAGGGCCGTGACGGACACCTGTCATGGCGGACAGGCAGTACTCGCCAAGAATGTGGAAAGACAGGCGCTAGTGAACAAAAGCGCATTCCCAGGATGGCCGTGACGGACACCTGTCATGGCGGACAGGCAAGACTCGCCAAGAATGTGGGAAGACAGGGGCGACCCTTAGTCTGGTTTCCCGGAGCAACAGACGAACCCATTCATGCTTATTAGCTGTGTCCCGCCGTCGGTAGCGCGGCAGCATCGTGGGCCCTTTCGCCCCCTCCTCTGTTGTTGACGAGCGACGCGGACCGATGGTGGGAGGCGGTATGCATGCCTGAGGCAAGGATTAGCTCCGAAGAGAGAGCCTGTGTATACTCTCACTTGAGAGAGAGTGGTGGCGTTTTTGTTGTTTATTTAGTTTGTATTGTTAACAGACTCTGGGTTCGAGGCTAAGCCCAACCCAAGGGGTTGTCCCCATCTCGCATGTTATTTTTGATTGGAGAATTGATGCTTTGGGCGGGCCACTGGAAATGACCGCCCTTAGTCCTTTGTTAATCAAGTGCTTAAAAGCACATGTAAACGGATGCAGTCCAGTCTGAGCTGAGGACGACATCGTTCGCCAAGAGGGCCGTCAGCGCCGAAGCCCGACGGCGTGCAGCTTCTGCCAGCAACCGCTCGAGCCCAACTCCGGAGCCACTGCATCGCCCCCATGAAGTCGTCGGCACGTAAGCTCGGACGCCCCAGCCTCTGATGTATAACCTTAATCATGTGTAATTATTGAATATACCTGTTTGTTTAAACTGAGCCATACGGTGTCTCTTTGCCTCTCCGTCCCGTGTGGACCTGCGCATTATGGGGGTCATCACACTGGTGTCAGAAGTGGGGTCTCAAAAGCAAATGTCCTCTGAATGCTGCGACATTCATGACTTCAAAATTGTAATCAAAAGGGAATCACGGGACTGACTGTGGGACTTTTACCCCCATTTGAGAGGCTTGAGGCACCGGAGGGCTTGAAAAAAAAAAAAAAATGTCTTTATCTGAGGGAGCTCCCACTCCACAGCCGTCGCTCGGAGCAAGCATGCTGGCATTAGGAAGCGTCATTCCGACGTTTACAGGAGATAAGACAGGGGTTCCAATCTGTGATTTCTTTTCCATGCTAGAAGAGATTGGGAAAATGGGGGGATGGTCCGATGCTCAAATGCTGGGAATGGCGAGGTGTAAGATGGCAGGAGCTGCTCATGATTTTGCATGGCGAGACGAAAAAGTAAAATCCACAAAATCATTTGCGGAATTTAAGAAGCTCGCGCTTGAGCATTTCGACACTGAACCACGTCACGTGCGGGTACAGAGGTTCCGTGACGCCGGACAGATGGTAGGGGAGGACGTGCGAACATTTGCGTCGCGGCTTCAGCGCCTAGCACGCGATACGTTAAGCAGGGAGGAGGAAGGAGACCAGCTAAGGAAGAAATACGCGGAGGATCTACTTAAAGAGGAAATGACCGCTTTGTTCGTGGCTGGTCTGCAAGACCCCGTGCGCCGGTTCGTGCTCTCGCGCAAGCCGAGCAATTTCGACCAAGCCGTGGAGGCCGCATTGGATGAGGAACGAAATGAGGCGTTAACGACAGCCGCAGCGAGAGTACGCGTCATAGAGAGAGCGGTGCTCAACCCTGAGGTTGCTCTCTTGACAGAGCGGTTAGATCGCTTGGAACAGCTGCTATCTCAGCAGGTAGAACGCCAGGTTGAAGCGCGCGCTCAACAGCGCCCATTCGCTGGAAACCGGAGACCGCCACAAAGCTACAGGCGCGGTATGCGAGATTTTGAAGAAATCGTATGCTTCGCTTGCCAGGGTCGCGGACACATCGCCAGGTTCTGCCAAAACGTGCGCCGTGGGGAGCCACAAAGAGAAGCAGGCGAGACACGCCCTAAGCAAGCCTACAGCGGGGCTCCAGATACCGAGACAAAAAACTAGTTAGTCCTCCCCAGCCTGAGGAGCGTGGGGAGGGAGCAGTGGATGATGAGGTGGTGGTAGTTAGTGTGGCCGACGAGGCATGCCCTGTTGTGCGTTGCAAGTTAAATGGTTGTTGCATGGAATTGTTGATAGATACGGGGTCAAAGGTGACATTGCTTAAGGAGAGCAGTTTTAACACGCTTCGAAGGAAGGGGGACCGCGAGGTGTTGGAAGCGTCTGGTGGTATGGCAACCAAATTTGTAGGCATAACGGGGGATCCTCTTGGCATAAGTGGACTCTACCGGTTACACTTCTCTCTCGGCGGAATTGCATTGGAGCACCCCTGCTACGTATGCCCGGACACGGTGTCTCTGCCAAACGGAGTGTCAGGTATATTAGGGCAGGATTTTTTGAGAAAAGGGAAGGTAGTAGTCTCATTCTCTGAGGAAGAGGTTAATGCGGGCGGCTCAAAAGTTCCGTTTTTGAACAGGAGAGGGGCTGAGATTCGCATTACCGATATTGACACCCGTCAAACAGTGGGATCATTGGAGAAGGTATATTCGCGGGTTGCCGTCCGGCTGGTCGAGGAGGCGGTCGTCCTTCCTTGGTCGGAGCACATTTTGTACGCGTTTGTGCAGATGTAGAGAGCGGCGCCGTGGGAGTGCTTGAGCCGGTCGACTCTCTCAGCAATGGCATGAAGGCAGCCGCGTGCCTCGTGACAGTTAATGACGCCCACAGAGTGCCCCTACGGGTGGTTAACTGTAGCCAGCAGCCACTGAGCCTTCCCAAGAACAAAACATTGGCTTTCTTCACCTCTGCGATAGAGCAAAGTGAGCCCACCGATACGGTACTCGCAACTGTAGAGCATGCTAGTCCTTCGGCTGCTCCAAAGGTGTCGTTCGATCTTTCTCACGTAAAATCCAGGGAGAGGGAGGCTCTGGCTGGTTTGCTGAACGACTACTCGGAGGTATTCGCCGCGTCCAACCTGGATTTGGGCTGCTGTGGCGTTATAAAGCACAGGATAGAAACCGGCACTTCATCGCCCGTTTACCAGCGTGCGTACAGGATTCCTTACTCCCAACGTGAGGAGATGGAGCGGCAGGTGCAGGACCTGATTGATCGCGGCATTGTCGAACACTCAAAGTCACCCTGGGGAGCACCAGCACTATTGGTGGAAAAGCCAGATGGCTCGTATCGATTGCTAGTGGACTACCGCAAACTAAATGCCGTAACTCGCATCAATCCATACCCCATCCCCAATATACAGGAGACGCTTTCTCAGCTGGGCTCTGCCAGGTACTTCACGGTAGTGGACATGGCGGCGGGATTCTGGCAGATAGCAATGGATCCGGCAGATGCCGAGAAAACGGCATTCAACACGCCCTCAGGGCACTATGAATGGAAAAGAATGCCGATGGGTCTGGCCAACAGCCCTGCTGTCTGGCAGAGAACCGCTGATGTTATCCTGGCAGGTCTTCTGGGGAGGCTGTGCTTCGTGTATATGGATGACATTATCATATACAGTGACAGTTTTGATAACCATTTGCGCGATATTGAGCAGGTTTTGGTGCGACTAAGAGCAGCGGGTCTCAAGCTGAAGCCCTCTAAGTGCCAATTCCTCAAAAACGAGGTGAAATACCTCGGGCACGTTGTTTCAGCTGACGGCGTGCGACCGGACCCTGAGAAACTAAGGTGTGTCTCGGATTTTCCATCCCCGACTAGCGTCCGCCAGGTCCGGCAGTTTCTCGGCCTGATCGGTTACTACCGAAGGCACATAGAGGAGTTCGCCAAGCTCGCTAAGCCGCTCACCGCCTTAACAGCCAAAAATGTCGCCTTTCGCTGGGACGAAAACGCGGAGAATGCTTTTGGGGCCCTGAAAAGGAAGCTAATGAGTGCACCGCTGTTGCGCCACCCGGATTTTAGTTTGCCCTTCGTTATGGCCACAGATGCGTCAAAGTTCGCAGTTGGTGCCGTGCTATCTCAGGTTATCGAGGGCAAAGAACATCCCGTTGCTTTTGCTAGCCGACAGCTGAGCCCCACAGAGCAAAAGTACGGAGCTACGGAAAGGGAGTGCCTCGCCGTTGTCTGGGCAGTAAAGCACTTCAGATGCTACCTTTACGGCCGCAAATTCAAGCTAGTCACAGACTGCCATCCTCTGAAATGGGTGATGAGTGTCAGGGACCCTAGCTCGCGACTCGCTAGATGGAATCTACACCTGCAGGAATACTGCTTTGAAGTTGAGCACAAGTCAGGAAAGACACATCTGAATGCTGATGCACTCAGCCGCACAGCTGCCGTGGCAGCTATAGATGAGTTTGTCCCCGTAGTCGACCCCGCCGAATTACGCACAGAGCAGTGCAAAGATCCTGACCTGAAGCAAATAATCGAAAGCTTAGAGGGCGCACCGTCTCACCCCGAACAGCTAGGTTATTTCATTGGCAAAGACGGCACCCTGTGTCGGCGCACGAGGCCAACCAGGAAAGGGAGACCAGAGAAAACCGCTTGGGAGAGAGTCGTCATACCTCGGTCGTGGACAGAAAGGGTTCTTCGCGCGTTTCACGATGCGCCATGCGCCGGTCATTTTGGCGTAGCGAAGACACGCAGGCGTGTGGAGCGTTTGTACTTTTGGAGTGGCATGCGACAGGATGTTAGAGACTACTGTGCGAAGTGTCATTCCTGTCTCGAAAGAAAAACACCCTAGGGACGAAGACCAGCTCCAATTCAGCCGTTCCCTGAGGTTTCGGCTCCCTTCGAGCGGACAGGTATGGACATAATGGGCCCCTTGCCCACGACCACTTCCGGAAACAAGTACATTTTAGTATTTGTCGATCACCTTTCAAAATACGCGGAAGCGGTAGCACTCCCAGATCAGAAGGCAGACACGGTTGCAAGAGCATTTGTCGAACAGATCGTGCTCCGACATGGACCCCTGAGGCAACTCTTGACAGATCGGGGAACGAACTTCGTGTCGCAGCTAATGAGGAGAGTTTGCGAGCTGCTTAAGATCGCTAAGAAGCAGACAACACCGTACCATCCGGCTTGCAACGGCGCGGTGGAGCGACTGAACCAAACCGTGGCCGGGTTCCTGTCGCATTTTGTTTCGCGCGACCAGCGGGACTGGGACTTGTGGCTCCCGTATGCAATGTTTGCCTACAATTCCGCAGCACACGAGAGCACGGGCGAATCGCCATTCTTTCTTCTCTACGGCCGAGACCCGGACAAGCCTAGTGAAGTGCCAGAGGGCCCCCGTCGTGTCCCATACGCTTCACTGGACGACTATAAGGTTGAGCTAGAATCGCGCTTGCAAGTGGCGAGGGACATCGCAAAGGAGTCCTTAAAGAAAGCGGCGAAGCGCAGGAAGGAGGTGCACGATCGCAGTGCTAGAGACGCGCCGTTTGATGTGGGGGACAGCGTGTACATTGAAAACTGCCAAAGGCAGATTGGGCTAGCTCGTAAGTTCCAGACGAAGTGGAGAGGACCGTGCGAGGTTGTCGAGAAGCTTTCACCGGTAAACTTCAGAGTCCGAGACGTGAACCGGCGTTTGATAAGGATACACGCAAATCGCCTCAAGTCGGCACCGGTTCAGTATTCACGAAATGAGGAAAGGGAAAGCGCGGATTTTGATGGGGACAGAAGTGAAGCGGAGCGCGCAGATAGTTCGCAAGAAACGCCCTCTCCTGCATTTGTTCGGCAGGCGCCCGAGGTGACGGCCGGAATGCCACCGGATTTACTTCATGCATTGCTAGAAGAAGAAGCGCGCGAGGTTGCCGCGCAGATAACGCCAGGAGAGGCTCCTGCCACGAGCCCTCGCGAGTCCCAAAGCAGACAAAGGGGCACAGACTTACTTAGTATGACTCATGAAGGCCGATATCCGCTGCGAAATCGGAAAGCTAAGTCGGACTAATGGCGTAAACAGAGCGGAGTTGTGAACTGGTTAGAATTGTGTAATGCCGCAGCTCATAACATTGCTATGTGCTTATGTGTTAAGTTATCGGAGTTGGTAGTTAAACCTTTCTGTCATTAAGTAACACCTTCACAGGAGAGCATGCGGAGCGCATGCAGAACCTGCCCTACTTCCTTTCGTTATCTATATTTTTGTCTGTGCCGTGATCGTGCTAGAAGTGGGAGCTCCTTTGTAACTGTGGTAAATTTATTTCGTCCAGTTTGGACTAGAAAGGAGAGGCTTGGGTGCTGAGTTTCATGTTTATCTGTAAAAGAAGATCAGTGCTGCCCCTGGAGACGCCAGTATTGACAGCGGAGGCATATGGTGTTGTGCAGTGGTGTTGAGTGCAGCGAAAAGTGTTTTGTCGGATGCACTGTGCGAGGCGATTCAGAAAGACAAGGGGAGCTGCGTGGACTCAAATGTTCGGAGAACATTCTTCTGGAGGGTGAGCGAGTGTGACATTCCTTGTGTGCTACGAGGTACATTCCTTGTGTGTGCTACGAGGTACATTCCTTGTGTGTGCTACGAGGTACATTCTTTGTGTGTGCTACAAGGATCCACGTTCGACGGCGCGGCGTAGACGGAGACCCAGATGACAGGCATCATCAATTACCCAGCCATGCTCGTTGAGAGTGACAACCAGAACGAAGTGGTTTAAGCTCAACCGGACCCAACCGGACCCGCCGCCGCCGCCGCGGGGAAACAGGCTTTATCCTTTCCAATTGGCGTGGCGGTTTCAGGGGCGGCCCTCCCGGGCACATTCCAGGACAAGGGAACTGTCAGCGATCCAGAGCGCGCCGTACCACAGCCGACGCTATGCGCTACCGCGAAGACAGCATTCTTTCCCTCGGACTCAACACGTGAGGGGGGGGCGAGACCACGATGCGGTGGTATGTTTGTGCGCCCAAGTGAAAGCCCTAGCCCCCCCTCCTTCCCCTTACGACGTGGGCTATCGCCGGGAAGGCACCCACAGCTTCCCGCCGTGCCTCGTGAACAAAAGCGCATTCCCAGAAGGGCCGTGACGGACACCTGTCATGGCGGACAGGCAGTACTCGCCAAGAATGTGGAAAGACAGGCGCTAGTGAACAAAAGCGCATTCCCAGGATGGCCATGACGGACACCTGTCATGGCGGACAGGCAAGACTCGCCAAGAATGTGGGAAGACAGGGGCGGCCCTTAGTCTGGTTTCCCGGAGCAACAGACGAACCCATTCATGCTTATTAGCTGTGTCCCGCCGTCGGTAGCGCGGCAGCATCGTGGGCCCTTTCGCCCCCTCCTCTGTTGTTGACGAGCGACGCGGACCGATGGTGGGAGGCGGTATGCATGCCTGAGGCAAGGATTAGCTCCGAAGAGAGAGCCTGTGTATACTCTCACTTGAGAGAGAGTGGTGGCGTTTTTGTTGTTTATTTAGTTTGTATTGTTAACAAACTCTGGGTTCGAGGCTAAGCCCAACCCAAGGGGTTGTCCCCATCTCGCATGTTATTTTTGATTGGAGAATTGATGCTTTGGGCGGGCCACTGGAAATGACCACCCTTAGTCCTTTGTTAATCAAGTGCTTAAAAGCACATGTAAACGGATGCAGTCCAGTCTGAGCTGAGGACGACATCGTTCGCCAAGAGGGCCTTCAGCGGCGAAGCCCGACGGCGTGCAGCTTCTGCCAGCAACCGCTCGAGCCCAACTCCGGAGCCACTCCATCGCCCCCATGAAGTCGTCGGCACGTAAGCTCGGACGCCCCAGCCTCTGATGTATAACCTTAATCATGTGTAATTATTGAATATACCTGTTTGTTTAAACTGAGCCATACGGTGTCTCTTTGCCTCTCCGTCCCGTGTGGACCTGCGCATTATGGGGGTCATCACAATATACAGCGGAAAACGCCAACCTCACTGATCGGGGATATTTTATTGAACATTATGTTCCAAATGTAGCCTTCATCTCTGAAGCGGCGGCCCTTGCTCGGCTGGTGTTCGCATCGCATGCCGGATGATCGGAGATACTGAAGAATTTGCTCTTCGGTGGGCACTGCAGCCTGCCTCGGACTTCGCACCCAGCCATCAGTCAATCATAGAAATCCTCCAGGTACCAGGTGCTGCCCAGGACACGCCATCGTCGACAGATTCCAACAAAACGTGCTCCGGAGCGGCACTCAGTCCAGCCGGGTTGGGCGCGCAGTACCCTACCAGTGAGCTTCTAGCGTTTTACGCGAGGTGGCAGCACAGGAAAATGAAAAAGGCGGATTGGAAAGATGCAGTAAGCGCCTGAAGCCCTTCTGGAACGCTGGAATACTGTACTGCACCGACTTTGGATGAAAGAAGGCTTAGTGTGAATGCCGTAGGTGATTGCCTATGAAGGTGAGTAGTACACTGCTTGAAAATTACTTTTTGGCAATGCAGCAGAATCATATAGCATTCGTTCATAAGAGAGGGGGCTGAAAGCACGAGGTGATGGTTTCTTTGTCAGCCGCGAACATCACATTCTTGCCGCACAAAATGTGTGATATACTGTGCCAGTTCACTTTCTCCCATCGCTATAATCTGATTTAGGTGCACTTTTTGCTCAAAATCTTTTCATCAAATCAGTTTTACAGTTCTTTTTATACCTCATTCATCTACTACTTTTCATGTCATGTTTTTTGTGTTTAAAAATTGAGTGCTATTTCACTATTTCCTGTGTGATCTGCTTTTCCACGGCGACATGAAGATAGCATTGTTGCTAGTGGCTGTGCTCAGAGGCTTGCTGAATACATAAATGCATTTGTACTCCTGTCACACTGAATTTGAAACAGTCGACATTCAGTACATGAAGTGCCGTTCAGCTTCCTTTGGTGTCATCTGGTAAAACAGTGTCATTGTCTAGTGATAGCTGTAACAGTAAGAGACATGCATGGTATCAAAGCTATACTACACAGCTAAATTTTAATGCCAGTGTACTTATTCTTTCTAGATTCATTTAAAGGCTATAAATTTTGATGTAAAATGCTTGCTTGACGACTTGATATGTAATAGGAGTGCTCCGTAAACACTTGTTAATGTGGTTGATGTTTCCTTAGGCTACTGCATTTTTGCACGAGTTTGACAAGACTGATGTTTGTTGCTTTGTCTTTTCTGAAATCCTGTGGGTGTGAAGATTATGGGTGTGCTTTCCGAGCTCATCATACCCGAAGTCAGATATTTTACAAATATAAGTTACTCCTCTGCTTATGTACATCAACGACAATAAAATATGCCTGTTATACATTAAACTGTTTTCCATTTCATTGCCTCGCGAAGTGAAAAATGCATGCATGCACCATATATGCAAATATCCAAGAAAGATAACAGCAATGTACGTCCTCAAACGGACGTCCGACGGCGAGACCTTTGGACGGCGAGACAAACGTATACCGCTGTTTTCGGATGTTCAGCGGACGTCCAGAACATCCAAAACGGACCTCTGTTGGCCGTCCAGTGGATTTCTGTGGTTGCTTGGGCTATATAGAACAGTGAGTATATTCGGCGGAGCGTTAAAAATAACGAAAGTTGTGCCATGCCCCTGCAAGTGGCACTTTCCGAACGGCTCTCCCATAATCACTTTTCGCACACGGAGACAGTCGGCTGCATGGCCATGGACACCTGCTGGCAGAATTAGCACAGTAAAACCGCGAGACGAAGTGAACGTGGAGGTGGGGTGCACTTGAAAGTAGTGTTTGGTCTCTCGTACTCATTTTCCATGTGACAACCTTGTCATGTGAAGAAGGAAGCATACTGTACAAAGCTTGTATTGCGATTGAAGGCTCCTGATTGCCCCTCTCCTGCCGTTTTATGCTCGCTTCGCTGCAGAAGGCGTTGTGCAAATGAACTGTGTCTCAATTTTATAAAAAGTGTTCTATTTATAGTGCAAAGGTAACAGGATTAGACCCCTTATGGTAGGCGATGGTTAGTTCCAAAATAATGTTGGCTGTGGCTTTGATGCAAAGCAGGCTAGGCCTAGCGATGCCGAGTGGGCGGTGCAATACCAGTATGCCGGCCGGCGGTACATCACTGCAAGAAGTGAGTCTAGCATGGGCACACTGTGTTCTTGCTTCTGGGCTACTACAGAGAGCCTTATCTAGTGCCATGCTTTATATGTTGAATTCCTGATAAACTACCACATGATGCCTTTCGTGTTCAAAATAAGGGATCGACTGAGCATAACATTTCAGAAGTGTCAAATTCTAAACAATTAGTTCAGTATGGCACACAATTGCAGCCTTCTAATAATAGCTTTATAATGATTAATGCATTCTGTGACAACTCACTGTTCGCTCATAGGACATTCTATTCAAAGTAGCATGTCAGCTGTGTTCACAAACTGGACAAACTCTCTGCTCCTTAAGTAAGGAGTTTTCACACCCCTCTGCCCTGATTCTTTCTGCACGCACCAACTTTAAGTGGCCATTGGACAGTGAGAACAGACAGGTGCATTATATAAACCCAATGTGGCATACTCAGAAGGTACTACTATTACAGTAGGCCTAGAAGAAGCTGTGTGCAAACAAAAACAGGTTTTGAAGTCAATGTTCCCTAAACAGCCTTTATGTGCCAACACTGTCGCAAACAGCATAAAAAAACTGACAAACTTTCGCATTCAAATGGTCTCCCATCTCATGAAGGAACACCTTTTTGCATGATGACTCATTAGTGCTTGAGCACTTCTGATTGCTTCCAAACTCATCTTCTCTAAACACAGTGACTGCAAGAACTCAAAAGGCTGCACAAGGGGACAGGGAGGGCGACAGACCTTCGGGTGAAGAGACGACAGCAGCTGCCGCTTTCTTATTGGACTCCTGGGCATTGCGGTAGTTGGTGGTGATGGCCACCAGCATGGCCATCCAGCCGTCCATCTCCACCTCGCTTTCTGCGGCTAGCACGCACGACTTGTGACCGTCTTGCATGCGCAGCTCAAAACTCAGCTTGCTCCGTTTGGAATTCTGCACAATTCCCATGTTTGAGTCAGCCTAATTAATACCCAAGCATGTCTATAGTCCGCTGTAAAAGCTTGCATGCACTCTTGTTAGCTCCTATATCCACAATAAAAAGTAACGCATTCCTTGTGGTGAGCTAAAAACAATACATGCTTTGCTTGCAGGATTAACACGATATATTTGTCATGAGCTTGATTAAATGCGCTCTTAGTGCTGACGACATGCTATCACTTTCTCATGCCTTAGACCACTCAGCCACAAAACACGCACGGAGTAACACACCTCTCTTTTTTTTTTCATGCAGGTTTGTGACATTCCCGCCTTTCGGGGGGGTCAGTCACACTATTTCTGTGCCTTCCACAGCATTGAAACTGATGTGTGAAATGGAGTATAACCATTTTGTGTGACATGAAAGAAAATACAACATAGAAACATGTACATGGTAGCAATAACAGCACTGTACAGATAAACATTGTTAAGAGTACAGGCGTGGTACCCCCCAAGTGTACATAGATGGACAATAAATTAAAACTTCGGGGGGGGGGGGGACCAAAGTGGCTCTCCTTAGATCATCCTGACACTGCACAGCTTAAGAAAGCAAGGAGGACTCTTAAATTTGTACAGCCATGCAGCGGCAAGGATGTCTCAAAAGCGTCTCCTTGCACCCAGAAAAAAGCAGTCATCAGGCCCTATGGCCTCTGCACTTTAGGCAAGAACTGTCGAGTTCAAATAGCAAGGAACAACTAGAAAATGCTGAACCAAACAAAGACTTCCCTAGTATCGGCTGAAACTGGACGTGACATGACAGTGCCTCTTAATTAGTTTCCCTGGTGATGGACGAGCCTCAGGGTACATGACTGGGTTGCAAAAACCGGTCAAGAAAAATGTTCCATCCAATAAACAACATATCTGTTTCCCACTGATCTAACTTGACAACCATCCACCTTGTAAGGATTGCTCTCACTGTTTTCTTGACTTTCGGCAAATTTTTGTAGCGATAGCTTAACTGGGGTACCTGGCTCAAAACTGGACTCAATAAAGAGCAGTTGTTAGTTTAGTCGTCGTGTGTGCTTCATCTCTTCGCTGTGTTCCGTCTTAAGACTGGTATTTTCAAGAACACGTACCAACTGACCCAGAACTGTACAGGGTTACCAGTCAAGCATTTCACGGTGGCCGGGAGAGGCCTGTTGTGCGCATGCGCCGCCGTTACCATGGCAACCGAAGAGGAGCAGCAGGTGTGGCGTGCGCTTCGCCATCGCCGCGGCCGCGCTTGCTCCACCATCGGAGCCGCGCATGACGTCACGTGGATGAGCAGTTGTGCGCATGTGCCCGATACCATGGTAACCAGAGAGACCCCACAGGTGCACCGTGCGCTTTGTCGCCGCCTCGCCGCACACCACTCTATCACCCGACCGCGCGTCGCAAGCGTAGCATTGCGTATAAAAGGCGGCGATATAATGGGCAGCTGTATCGCAACGTTTGACATGGATGCAGAGAAGGAGAGTCCAGCCGCTGCTAAACGGCGGTACAGACAAGATAAGGTTAACTCTTCCGATCCTGAGGTTGTCGCCTGGCACTTGGCTACTCAACAAAAGGGAGAAGAAGCATAAGAAGGCGAAGAGAGCAGCGGAGACGCCCGACCAAAGAGAGGAACGGCTTGCCAAACAGAGATGCCAGACTGCCGGGTGTAATGGACGGCGCATAGTCGCCGAGACGGAGCCCAATGTCTCTCATTACTAAACATACAGTGACCACAACAAGCTCAGCCAGGGAAACATACCTCTTGCTACATATATCCTGGGATAGTCAAGCTAAGCCACCGCCAATTTTTCCTTGCAGAGTGCTTTACCTGATACGTACTTGAGTGTACTATTAAGTGGAACTCAATGCCTATAAAGATCCTGATATCACAGGCTACAACGCCTAATGACATCCTTCAGTGTAAGAAACATTATGACGACCTTCAGCCCAGACCTAGCTTTAAAAGGCCCCATTCATGACTAAGAACAACAAGTGCCACTACGGAAGTCATCCTACACCATACATACTGCTGTATTACATATTGAACAACTCCCACAAACTATATGTAGGTAGATGCAAGGAAATATCTTCCACAGGGCAATGCTTGTGTGCAGCTTACCCTGACAACTTTGCTGCAGAAGTCCATGCAAATGGTGCCTTTTGATTCCGTCTTCTTGTCATCCTTGTAGAATTCAAGCGAATGGCTGCCATCCACTCCCCGCGTTAGTGTCATGTATCTTCTTTTGAATGACTACAAGAATAAATTTCAGAAAACACAATTTGGCATAAGGAAAGAATAATATAAGGTAAAAAAAAAGTCAAGGACAGCCTGAGTACAAGATGTCAAAAAGCACAGCTTTGATATGGAAATCCAGGCTCCACAAACTGCTACACTGAAGTCTTCCAGAAATTCCCCGTGGTGCAGAACCATACCACTGCAATGTAATGCCAATTCTCAAGTGTAGCCAAGCACAAGAGGGCAGGCATATTGTGCATCCTAACTCACCTTCTAACATACCCCCTTTCTCCATTAATAGTATTTTAGAAACCAGTGCCTTTAGTAACACCTGAATGCCAATTAACAAAACAGGCACTAGTACAACCAAAACAAATTCCACAAGTGATCACTTATCCACAGTAATTAAGCTTATCACTGACATTTTTCACCCAAACTGCACAAATTTAATGAATGAGAAGCATTTCCAAGTGTGAACATTCAACAGTCAATCAAGAAATACTTTTTTTACCAATTATGAGGCTTTATTGAGAAGTTAGGATTGTGGTCTTTGCCATTTGTGGGCACACTCACCTTTGTAGCCAAGCTGATAAAGCTGTCAGTACCAGACTCTGGCCCCTTGAGTATATAGCCTTCTTTGATAACCTCAGAGTCACCCTTGAGGTTGCTTTCCTGCATCAAGTAATAAAAAATAGAGCATGAAACAACACTGTACATAGCATTAAATGTGTAAGGAATCTGTTTTCTGATTTTGCAAAGTGCATTCACTATATTTATGAAATATGGATGAAAAAGAGGTTACAATTTGAGCACCCAAGGTTGCTGATACTGCAAAACAGAAAAGTTCAGGATAGGTTTGCTCCTATAGTATACTGGAGATACATGTGAAGCTGTTTCAACTCCTGACCTTGTTTTCATTATGTGCATGGTGAAATCAACAAATCACTTCCAACATTCTTTTGAGGTTATTTGCAGAGTTCAGCAAAATCACCTTAAAACCTCTGAAAAGGTCTTTAGACAAACTGATTTTGCAACAGCACACCAGGCCAAACAAGAGTTACTTCAACTAGTAAAATACTCCCTCTCTATAATCTTTACAGATGAACAAACCAAAGATATAAAAACGTTTTGCAAAAAACTGCTGTGGCAAAGTTGACATACCGAGTCTTTGACCTCAGTCTCGGTGTCAACTTCATACACTTGATCCTGCAGGTCCGTTGGCCGTGGTATCCGACTGAAACAAACAAGAAAGAGGAAAAAAAAGACATGATGTTATAGCTGTACAATGTAGCCTACAATCCGGTGTGATACTCAATGAAACAATACACTATAGAGCAAACTGCCTTTTCTGCAAAACTTCAGACAGCAATAACACTTTATCAATCCTCTCTCCCGTGAGACGCAATAGCAGAGTTCACTAAACCTTGGGGTTTCCCATAAATATTGGACCAACAAGTTCTGCAACTATCCATGAAAAACATGTCAGCTGTATAAATGCGCCACATTCTCTCCACACAACTCTGGATTCCTCATATTGCCTTAGTGAAGGTGAAAATTCTTCGAAGAATTTTGCCTCATGGCACTTAAAAGACACGAAAAAAATAAAAATGCATAAGTCAACCTCTGAGCTGCAGTGTTCCAAAGGCAGAAAGTGATGACCATGACCTGCAAGTCTGATAGCCAATTTCTCAAATGCAGCCTTCTGTAACAAGATCATTGATCTAAGATCATATCTACCTTTTACTGGACACATAACACAAGAAATATTTCAGTTTAATGACTCTGACACAAGTTTCATAGATATGAATCAGCAACACTGATTAAAAAAAAGGCCTTTAGTGTTTTTTACAATCAGACTCCAAGCCATGTCTATCTTCTAGTCCGCCTGAACAATCAACAGCATAAAGACAACCTTGTGCACTACTCTATAGTTGTCACTGCAACATATCAAATAGTAGTTTTCATGTCATTCCCTGTGCTGCGAATACTTGATGCGGAACTTAATTTCCTCCTCACTCTCTGAAACATGTAGCACCATCAACCCCGAGGAGCACCACAACAAAGAGTGGCGCTAGCTCAAATCACGTGCAGAATAAATCAAGACTAAGGGAAAACTAGGCCTAAGAGCATAAAACAAATACAAAAACCAGCAGTCTACCTGAGAAGCTCCTTGTATGTTCCCGAGTAGACGCTTGATTTGTAGACAACTGTATGCCAGTCTGCTGTGTAGCTTTTGAGACACTGGCGCACGAACAGGGGCAGGCAGTTGAAGCGCACATTGGCAGGTATTGTTGGCACTGTAGTTCGGATGGCACGGGGAATGATGGCTTGCTGCAAGGAATAGAGAGGGACACACAATGTGAGTGATTACAGAGACTAACAGCTGGTATTCACTTTACATAGTACATGCAATGGATTCCGAGATAGGAGCAGAATGAGGGATTACGACACAGTAAACTTGCCCTCTCCATTCTCCATAAATGAAGTAGAAACTTGTCAACACAACATATAACAAGAATACGGCAAATATTAAAAAGAGCCAGGTAGAGGTCAGAAACATAGCAAGACCACACACAGGATGTCATTCATGTGTGCTTTCACATGAGCTAGGAAACCAATGCTCAGAAACTACCATCAAGGAAAGGAGGTGTCATCCATCTGACAATGCATGTCAGGGAATTTAAGTGCCGCATAGTAAGTGAAACCAAAAACAATGCAATGCTTTATTTTATTTCCACAATTTTATAGCAAACAGTTACTATGCAAAAATATTTCATCAGAAGCTGATGGAAATGCAACAAATGTTCAACAAAAACAACTGCCCATGCAAGTTCACATTAGAAAAATCCATATTAAAACAACAATGCAACACTCAGAACCCAAAGAAAAGCGATATGACGCATTACACTATACCTATCCTACACTGGGACACTTAGCACTGTCAAGTGACAGTTTAGAAGAAAGTTGAAAGATAGCATAGCAATACTATTTGAGCACTGACATCATGCTCATCTTAGTATAGCATAGCAATGGAAATTCTACAGGAACAAATTGATGCAACAAAATGGAAAGCCAATGCTGCAAGTGTACAAACTTTCTTTGGAATGCAGTACTGCTTCATCTCACAGATAGACCACAATATCAGCATCACATCTCCTTGCTTTGCAATTTGCGGGCACTGCTTTCTGTCACCTCGCCACTTTCGAACAAAATCAATGTGATTGTCTAACACACCAAAATTAAAATAAAACAACAGCATGATTATTAAAAAAAAAATAAAGGAAATGCATGCAGTAACTAAAAAAATTAGATTGCCTCTGTACTACAAGACTGGATTTATGACAACTCCAAGAGCAGATTTATGTTGTATTGTGTTGTGTTAAGTTTTATGGCAAAAAGGCAACTAAGGCCATCATGCTCCAAGCTCACGGTATAAGAAAAGTTTCCTGCAGAGTTCTATAGAAATGTGAAAAATCATTGGTGGTGCAGAGACTAAAATGTTAGTACAATCTACTGATGACAAATGGAAGATATTTAAAAAATGGCTACTAAGAAAAGCTTTCAAGAAGGTCGGGTAACCCAAGCAGCAATCCTTGCCTGGGCAAGGATCTCGAGGCTACCAACCACAACACAAAAAAAAAACTCAGCCTTCTTCTCACGAGTGAGAAAGTGGCTGAGATGTCTCAAAGCATGCAGCAAATCAGTTGGTAAAAATTTAGTTTGTCGAGAAAACCTACATCTCTTAAAAAGCTAGAAACACAAGACGTGCCAACGATTGCATCTTCACCCAAGAGCAACATTGGGTGTAAAGGAATGTGTTCATTATAAAACTAAGTAAAATATTTTTTCCTAAGTTTTTCAAGCTTTGTGCAGAAGAATAAAATGTGATTAACTATTAGCTCATCTCCACATTTTTCGAAAACAGACTTTTCTTCCTTTGTGCACAGAAAGTTGTGTGTGATGTGCGTGTAACCTGTACGGAGACAAAGTTACTTCAATGAAATGCTCCTGGTGCAAACATCACTTCCATTAACCTAGAACTGGCTTTATCAAGTGCAGTTTGTTGTTTACTTCATTGTTCCAAGCTGTCTGCCATTTTTTTCTTAATTTCCTTTGTACTAAGTTCATGCAATCCCGAAAGAGTATATTTAGTTCTTTTTTCCTTGCCACGAGCCTGAGCAGCCTGTCACAAGTCTGGTCTTCATTGCTTTTTATTCCGACATGACTCGGGAAGGAGCACATTTATAAGCAACTCTTGCAGGGAGTAGCTAAGGCAGTGGAGGCAGTTTTTGCAATGGAAAATTATTCCTGAGGGGATCCCCTGCTACCCACCTCCCTTTATTATACCAGCGCCTGCTAGCTCTGCCAATTTAGAAACTGAAAAATGAGACATGAATGACTAAACAGAAGCAAGAAGCTATGCAAGGTTGATAAATTCCCCTTCAGGAACACTACGGGAGATCTGCCTCCAGTACTCGCAATTGTGTTACCCACATATGCGGAAAAATTGTTTTTCGTTTTTGAACAGTGCCCTATGAGAAGAGAGGAAAGACGGTGGCTTTCTGGCCCTACGGGGCTGGGATCTAGAAGCTCTCACCAATGTGGGGAGGGCTCCTTGTCACCGGGGGTATCTGTTGCCAAACCATCGTCGTCGCTTCAGGTGAAGCAGTTGTTGAGAGGCAGGTCCTTTATTTCAATCTTTGCTCTCAAATTTCTTTTTTACGTCGCAGGGCGGATTGTGGCTCAGCTTGAGCCAGTGGGCAGGCCTGTGCACTTTCCTTTTGATTCTTCCTGCAGTCGAAACAACCACCTCGGGTTGCGAGTGAGGCGCGCTACCGCTACGCCACGCAGCCAAGTTTGTACTGTTTGGTGCGGGGTTTTATATGTATGTCGAGTGGTCTTTCACATAATGATTGTTATTGTTAAAAAGGAAACTGTGTGCAAACAGCGTGGGCAAGAGGAACCGCTGTCGCGTCATGCCCTTAAAGGCAGAGCTTGTCTCTCTCAATTTTCCTGCTTCCCTATTGTGACAGTGCGTATCGTTTACCCAGCAAGCGCTATCTGCCTGACGACAATTTGGAGTAAGGCTAGTGGTGCGAGATCATGGCGAGAAAACTCTATGGATACAGGTCAAGGTTTATGGTTTATGTGGATTTAACGTCCCAAAGCGACTCAGGCTATGAAAGACGCCGTAGTGAAGGGCTCCGGAAATTTCGACCACCTGGGGTTCTTTCACACGCACTGACATCACACAGTACAAGGGCCTCTAGAATTTCACCTCCATCGAAATTAACCGCCGCGGCCGGGATCGAACCCGCGTCTTTCGGGACAGCAACAGGACAAGGAAAAGACTGACTGACGCGTCGTTCACGCTACGAAAGAAGCTCCCAAATGTCAAACAACACACACGTACGCTTGAGAAGTAATAAATGCGCAACACACAAACACGATATGTGACACCTATCAGCAGCTGCTGATGTGCCGTCTTGGGCATAGAAACATGTACAAGGGTTTATGAGGGATATGAGGGCGATGTAGCGGAGGGCTCCAGATTACACTACGGTTCTTTAAGGTGCACTGACATTGAGGTACATTAATTGGCGGACGCGTCTGCACCTCGCCTCCACTGAAATATGGCCGCCACGGCATGATAGGGGCCAGCAGCCGAACGCCACAGAAGCACTGCGCTTACGAAAATTTGTGTACAAACTAGAGACTGTCCACAGACTTCTGTCTTTAAAGCCTATAGACAAATCCTACAGACAATCTATAGATTTCACGGTCATACACTTTTTGTAGACATTTTACTATAACAGGTCATAGGCTGTGAATAGGCAGAAGAAAATATGTACATATATGAAGGCAAAAGAGTCTATAAAATGTCTATAGACAGCCCACAGACCATTTTTATAACGGTGAGCCACATGGGTGGGTAATAAAAGTGTGTTTAAGAGCGGTCATACACTGAGAGAATCAACAAAAAACTTTCCTTAAATGCCCAGGTTTTTCCCCTCTGGACGTGATTAAATTCAAGCAATAAGGCAATGGTCGTAAAACAGTGCGCTACAAAGCACTTAGCTGCAGTCCTATCTCGTCTTCTTCGCCCCACGGCACGCAGCTCGCACACCCTGTAGACGAGAATCGCAGGGTCTGTATTACAGCTGCGCCACACGGCTTCTCCCCAAAACTGGTTGCACTTCTATACCCCTCTAAAAAATTAAAACAAAAGAGACAACCTTCCTAGTGTAGACACCTCGAATAGTATATACCTGCTGTAGATATTTATGGCGCCAACGCACTAGGAGCGGAGCGATCAAACTCCAGGATCCAGAAATTCTCAGCACAACGCATGCGCCACGCGACCTATATGTCAGAGGATGCACGGCCTCCGCCACTTGATGTGCACAGACTAACAATGGCCGGGCTATGGGGCATCACTCGCATCAAGAGCAACCTCGCCGATGAGTAGATAATGGTCAATCGATCGTCAGCACTGGGCATACATGACTATACACCTCGAGCACGGCAGCAAAAAACAGGAAGGCGGCCTTGTGCCGAAGCCAACAGATCAAAGCTGCAGTATGGTAGCGAAGACCAAGAGCAATTACGCCAGCCAGCACTTCTGCGCGCCCGTCCGTCAGGTCACAAAGCCAGGCGTGTGCTTATCTATACACCTAAACGCTGCACGATTCGCAGTTAGCAGGCGTAGCTGGTATACAAACGCACATCCCGCTTCACAGATATACGCACACACGTCGTGCCGGAGTGCCCCGAACCGGTATATATAATGCGACGATTCTCGACCGTGATCGATTCTGCCCCTTATACTATCCTAGTCATAACCACACACCGACCAGCTGATGGCGACGATAGCAGCAGTGCTGCAGCGATTAAGCGAAGGGCGACATCAGGCGGACAAGAAGTGTAGGAAAAGGCGCACTGCAGCCACTTTATCAGCTCAGCCAAGGTTATGTTATATACCACATGCGCGATGTGCATTATTGTAGATAGTAAAAAACCAGATCACCGATGCCAAGAAAGCAAAGACAGGGAAGCTTATTACACCTGCATATTTGTAGTTGCATGCAGTAACAGAGAAAGAAAGAAACAAACAAACAAAAAGAATGGGTCCGAGAGAAAGGTCAGATTTCATGTGTCAGTGGTTCAATTGTTTTGTTCACTTTGTAGACTCAATCCAGTCTATCCACTGTTCCACCTGTGCATTGACCACGACTAACGTTATAATCATTTCCCCTGAAACGCAGCGGTAAAAGAGAAGGCCGACTGCAAATAGCCGACGGGTTCAACTTCGTTTCGGCCGGAGTTAACACTTCAAAAAGCACACGCTGGCGCTCGATTTCACCGCACAGGACACGGCGTCGTTGATACCAAAACTCTCCAAAAGGCGTTGCACATGCAACCTCTTCGCCTGAGCCGCCGATTACGCGCGTAAGGTTGCGAGGACAGCGACGCCGCAAAACAAGAAATTTGGTTGCGTTATTCACCGGCGCCAAGCATCGATAAGGGCGAGATAAAGTGCTGACTGTTCTGCTAACTGCGCTGACACGCTGCATGGGGAACTTCCGCTGAAGTTTGCGGTGCCGATTGCAGCGCCATAACACACTGCCTAGCGAGAAGAGCAAGCAGTTTTGGGTAGTACTATTAGTACTTTTCCGCGCCACCTTCAGGCGCTTATTGGCGTGAGCCTCCGCGCTCTGTCGAAGGCGCACGTGCCATCGTGCGTCAGCTATCTGGGCTACGCCGAGAGAAGCTAGGCAATGAATGCTGTCAGCCAAACGCGGGTATCTAATCGCGCAGAATGTGTTCTCGCCTTTGCAGCGGCCCAAGCGGCTGACAAAAGCAGTTTTGAGTCACCGAATGGAACAATTGCAGTGCCACCTTGGCAGCGCAGGTTCCCCATAGTGAAAAATTGCGATTACGTAAAAAAAAAAAACGAGCAGACTAAACATTTCTGGATAACTTGCCGGCATGGATGCATGGTTAAAAGTCGCGTTGGCTAAAAATGGGCGAGAACGAAACAAAGCCCCGCTGTCGACTCCTCAACGCTATGTCTCGACCGGGCGCCTTTTGAGCAAACATGACGACAGCCAATTCCATTATTATCTAGTCACGGTACACTCGCTGCAGAGACACCATTTCAGCTATGCCCACACTCGGTCCTTGCTACTCGTCTTCGCTCTTTGCTTTCAACTCAGTCCGCGACGACTTTTTTCCGTCTCGCCGCCTTTCCTCCCCCAAGGGACATTCGAGAACGTGTCGGGGCAATTTCGCCGAATGTCACGCCCCGTCCCGAAGCGTCCAAATGTCGGCCACGCGCGGGACCCCACAGGCATCGACTGACCCATTCCAGGATCGGTGACCCTCCAGACTTGACGACGGCGGCGCCCCGGGGCGTGTGCGTGTGTCTTGCTATACAAGCGCACCCCGCGGCCTACTCCGATCGGCACAGTTATGGCTCACCGCGTTGCAGCACGCACGCGCGACGTCGCCGACAGCAACGCTTCGCTGCGAGAAACGAACTTATTCGCGACCGTTTTCCCCCCAACGCAGTTATAAAAGGCGGGACAGACCACCGAAACGGTGGCGCGAAAATCGGCGTGCGCTCCGCTTCGAGCTCGGTGTGACGCTGAGCAGAAAAAGCTAAGCGTCTCTCTCTCGCGCGCGGCGACATCCAACACTCCTCGAAAGCGCCTTCTCTCCCCGATAGCGGTGTATACGTGATGCGAGCTGCCCGACGATCGTACACGCGCGCACACATGGGCTCGTTCTTCTGCTAGCATCCCCAACTTTCGCATTAAGTGTGCTTAGATAGCCGTGTAAAGAGAAAGCACGGAACAAATGTACGGACAATATTTTGTACCAAAAAGGAGGCCACCCGCCATAGAATGAGTCTTAGCCCACCACAACCGCGCCTAACGAGCACTGCCAAAAAGTGCATATGCCATGCGGCCGCGTGGGTGTTTCGTTCGCGTTGGCCCAGCCTTGAAAAGTTCCCACTAGCGTTATTTCGCCAAATGCCCACTAATTTTAAGTGGCGCCATCAGCGAAAGCGTCCTGCCTTCACTGCATTTGAAATAGAGGAAGCCGAGCGCGAGCAAGCCGACGTGGGACGGCAGCTGCATAAGCAGAGGCTGCCCCCGCAAAACCTCACAAAGACGTCGCATACGGTTTGCTGCTGGAAGCCGTGGCTCGCATGCATGGTGCAGCTGATAAGCAAGCTACGCGTTTATATCGAACACTGGGAGGCAGCATACGCGCCTAGATTGCGACAGCACACACTGTCGAAGCTCAGTGCCTGTTAACTGCAGAGCGCACGCTTTGCCAGCGGATCGAGCGTCTCGGCGACGTTTTCCTGTGGCGCAAACGGCCAGTGTAACTACACCGGATCCTCCATGCCGCTGTGTCCCGCTGTTAGCTTTATCTCGGAGCGCCGGCTGGAAACCTATCCACAGCAAGAGTTGCTCCACCAGCGTCAGAACATTGTTTAATAAAGTGTTAGCGTACTCTTCCCGCAGCATCGGCAGGAGTAGAGGGAAAGCGGGGGGGGGGCACAACCTCCCGGTCTCTCTACCGCCCCCCTTTCCTTGTATCCGCCGATGAAAACAGGAAGATATGCGTATACGTCTCTCTAGCCTCTTAACCGTGGCGTACATACGTGCACGAATAGCGCCTGTAAATCTCTCAATTTCTGCAAGGACCGTCGGGAAAGGATTGACAGTGTTATTGAAAAACAAAATAAATGACGGTTAATTTGCGTAGTTAGGCCAAATGCGAATTAGGTGCGCTAGCAGTTCGGCGTTCACTTCGCTTCCGGTGTTCAGATCCAGTGTTCGGAGATGGCAGATGTTCGGATAACGATAATGGATTAATGTCCATATATGCGGAACTGGTCATTCTCTCCATTCAGAGATCTCTGGGAGTCTTCCTATAGCACTCATAGCGCAGTGGTGCAGCGGTCAAGCGATTGCGTCACTGTCCTTCTATGGCAGATGCTGGCATCGGTGGGACTTGGATTGGTTGCGACCCGGGTTGCCCTTCCCGAGCAGCCTCGCACGATTGGGATGCCGCCTATATATATATATATATATATATATATATATATATATATATATATATATATATATATATATATATATATATATATATATATATATATATATATATATATATGGCCAGGTTACGCACCACCGGGTGGGCAAGTGAGCATGCAGCCTGCCACAAAACAGCTAAGCTTCAGACAAAGAGAAACACACAACGGCTAAATGCGGGAAATAGTCACTAAGTGCTAGCGCATAAAAAAAATGTCGGTGCTTTAGCACCGACCACACGCAGCCAATGCGCGCGCGGAGGATCATTGCACGTTGTGACCGTGTAAGTGCGCGACAGCCGGTGATACTGTCGATGCGCTCACCTCCTGCGATGCGTGGGTCGGGGTGCTGCTTTCGGAGATGGTCGTGGATGGCCGCACCAGCCGCCCCGGTCGGGTTCCGTTTTTGTGGAGGCGAAGCGCAAAAGGCGCCCGTGTGCTGTGCGATGTCAGTGCACGTTAAAGATCCCCAGGTGGTCGAAATTATTCCGGAGCCCTCCACTAAAATGGCGGTTAAAATGAAAATTGTTTTTTGGGGAAAGGAAATGACGAAGTAACTCCCTCAAATACCTCGGTGAACACCAGAACCGCGCCGTAAGGGAAGGGATAAAGGAGGAGTGAAAGAAGAAAGGAAGAAAGAGGTGCCGTAGTGGAGGGCTCCGGAGTAATTTCAACCACCTGGGGATCTTTAACGTGTGCACTGACATCGCACAGCACACGGGCGCCTTTTGCGTTTCGTCGCGGCCGGGATTTGATACCGCGTCCTCGTGCTGAGCAGCCCAACACTAACACCCAGATAGAGAGTGCTCACGCAGATCTTTGAAGGAACAGTCAGCCAGGCCTGACTGAAGGTTCGCTGAACCTATCGCTACTCTACAGCTAATTAATGCGGAAAGCAAGGAAACGATTACGTCCAAGTCGCTTCAAGGGACAAACTAAAGTGACGCCCAGAAAACATCGCTCCACTAAAAATACTCACGGACAGAAAACGAGCGCCCTAAATGCATTTATACTGCCGCAACCCCAAACGACCAAGATCTATCCTTACCGTCACTGAGTAATAAAATCAGCATGATAATCGAATGACTACGACATACGGCTAGCTTTAAAAAGGCATTTGCGCCAGTCGATAAAATTAATCGCAATGATAACGAGCGTATAGAATTTATCGAGCTGAGCTCTTGCGTAAGAGGGCGTTCGAACTGGGGCCCACAATTTTCACCTCACTCTCTTTCCAACCACAGGTGACGCAACGTTATTTCTGGCAAGCTTTTGTCTTTTTTTATGTTCAGAATCCGTGGTTCCGAGAAATTAGGTGCCTGATGTGTTTCACTACTTCTCCCCAAAATGCGAATAAAGTAATGGTGACTATAACGACCACTGAGGGCCTTGCCTCCCTTTACGCCGCCGTATCACCAGACGTCTTTGCAATTTTCTACAGCGGATGAATTCGCGTTTTCCTGCAATACCCCTTGATACACGCGGTCTCATCAAGAAGGCTAACTACAGGGGCTCAATACACTCGAATGGACACTGAGGAATCCTAAGAAAATAAGGTCAATTGTTTCACTAAAACCTTCTACATATCCTAAGAACGTAAGCTCAATTGTTTCACTAAAAATTTCTACATGCTATGCAGGGATCATTTCGTTCCGTAAGAATTTATACAAAGCTCAACGTTATATACGATAGCCTGATCAAGCCTCAGAGGGTGGCGCACTGCATCCTGAATTGCCACAAAAAGTTCCCTTTCCAATTTGGTTACTCGCCCTCCAATACAGGTCAGCAGCAGGCTGTCTTTCCATTGCATTTTTTCGAGCAACCTGCCTCTGCCCCTCCGTTACCGTCTTCTTCTCGGTCGATATAAATTTACAGTGCGCGTCTTGTGCACGCTCTTCAGTATTGTTTCTTCTTCTCAGCGGTGAATTGTTTTTTGTATACAAAAGGGCTAAAATCCTTTCCCGAAAACAGTCGATCATTACGGCTTCGGTTATCCTTATCTTTGTTCTGATAAAATTTGTTTCTCTGTGTACATACATCTTGTTATTCCACACCTCGGCGTATATATATTCGCACCCTGTTACCCCATGGGTACATGACGACACTGTTTGGTGACCGCCTGACCAGCAGTTTCGTTGAACTTTATCGAATCCGATTTATCGATGCGAGCGGTTGAAAACCTCCATCGATGTCAGCTAACGATGCAATACCAACCGCGAGACGTTGCCGCGTCACCTGACCTGGTCATTCAGATGACGTTATAACGCACCTTACTTGATTCAGCGCCTTTCTAAACTATCAAATATATCAGCAGCGGCAGAGCACAATCCTGTCGCCGGCCTTTTCATAGATCTCTGCTGGTGCCTGCCTGGTTATCCCCTCCCCTGGTACCACAACTGTAATTTTATGGAATATTTCGCTTAGTGCGTCTACACTTCCTTAGCAAGGTCCCCCCCTAGCAAGGTTCTCATCCCTCAACGTGAGCCGCTGTACCTTTTTGTTTACGTCGCTGTATACGCACTGCTAATGACTGCGAGGGCATGGTTCTCTGCAACAGCGGGTTGATGGGCTAGCCGGTTCTGCTTGACGAATGCACAGCGCAAGGCGCAAAGTCAAGGGTCAGAAACAGTGAGAGACACAAACAGGCGCTGACTATCGACCTGATTTTATCTCGGAGGCATTAACATCAGGTAGAAGAAGGCAACGGTACATCGAGAGGTTGCGCGATCACCGGAATTCAGTGTGGTCATGTGAATGAATAGCACATGAAACATATAACGCTCGTACATGGCCACTTCTAAGCGCCGCCGCCGCGGTGGCTCAGTGGTTATGGCCTCGGCTGCTGACCCGACAGGCGCGGGTTCTATCCCGGCCGCGGCGGTCGCATTTCGATGGAGGCGAAATTCTAGAGGCCCGTGTACTGTGCGTTGTCAGTGCACGTTAAAGAACCCCAGGTGGTCAAAATTTCCGGAGCCCTTCACTACGGCGTCCCTCATAGCGTGAGTCGCTTTCGGACGTTAAACCCCCATATAAAAAAAAAATTCTAGCACCACATTCTGATTTCAATGGCTTTCTGCCGTTTGCGTGACGGTTTTCATCGCTTTCATCATTCGCAACTTTCTCTTATTAACTGACATGACTACACTGAATTCCACTGACTGCGCAGCTTCTCTTGATGTACCGCCCCTTTCTTCTACTACATTGCTTGCGCCTCCGATATAGAATTCAGTTGATAGACTGCTTCTGTCCCTTGTACTTTGTGTGTTGCGCTGTACATTGGCCGTTCTTATCTATTCTCGGCCGTCGCTATTTCCACCCATTGTGTGAAACCACGGACCCGTTAACGCCTATGTGCCTCTAAAACCGTTCAGTGTACTTATCTGAATATGCCACAATGTTCTGCCAAAGCCTACATCTTCAATTATGTCGCTTTCAATGATACCTAATACACATGCACCGACAATATTGAAAGTTGCCTGTGTGATTCAGTGCTGAGTTTTATCTTCCACGCCTTAAATTCATTTTGCTCGATCGCGAGCTATATTGCAGGCAATTACTTTCCATTTACGGCCTATACTTCACTGCCTATGACAGTGCTTCTGTGCCATAATACCCACGCTCGTTAATTAAGTGCCCATATATTATTTTCCACCCGCACGCTTTCCGTGTAATTACATTTTTTGTTTCAAATTTTCTGTCTTTTTGTTTTTTCACCTCAGCTAGTTCCAGGCTAAAAGTCCTCGGCAGGCACGATGGTTCAAATGGGGAGACAACGACAGTATAAACCAAGGGTGGTCAAACGGGCTAGTTGGTAGCTCATATTTGGAAAAACAGCGCACCTTTAGACACCCCTTACAAAAATGTTCTATAGACAGTATATACACTTCTTATAGACTTTTTTTTTCTATAGATATTTATTTTTGTCTATTGGTAGTCTATAGATTGTCTATAGACCAAAGTCTACTAAAAGCGTACGGTCATAAACCTATAGATTGTAGACTGTCTATGGAATTTATATTGTTCTCTGCGGTTCGTTATAGAGTCTAGGCACTTTATAGACACAAGAAGTATATAGACAGTCTATAGACTGCCTAAAGAATTTTTTGTAAGGGACGGACAAAGGCAGATATTGCAGCGCTGTGTCGTTATATCTGCCTCTGTCCGTGTCTAAAGGTGCACTGTTTTTCCAAGTATAAACCACCCGGATTCGAAAAACGGCTTAATAAAGATAACCTGTTTTTCTTCCGCAAAGCCGCAGGAAAGACTGGGTTATAAACCCGCCAGTAACGTTAACTGCGGAACTCACCGATACCCGACTTGACAAAGCAGAAAAAAAAAACTGCGCAAGATGTGTACAGTATAGGGGAAGAGGCACCCATCCTGCTTGGTGTCATTTTTTTTTTCGTTTCTTAACTAGCATTGCAACCCTGCGTCTTGAATCAAGGACCGCTATCTTCGTCGCAATACCGTACAGCGTATCCGCTTATCTCAGATCACGAGTTGACACACTTAATGGCTTCCGCTTTGTGCACTCACTTCAGATGTAGTGTACTAAACAGCCGGCCGTTTCGCCCCGGCGACATGAACGGGAGCGCATTGTGCGCACGCGCTCAAATTGGGAACGCGCGGTAAACCTACTTTCTGGCGTGCACGTGCTGGTCTCGGACAGCGGAGTGAAAATCAATTACAGCGAAGCCAATAAGCTTTCGACAAGGGGGCCCTAAATTTCTCGCCGCCTGACTGAGGTCGAACGACGCGAATACGGCAGGCACACGGAGGCAGTAAAAACAACGCACGACGACTCTCGTGCAACCGCAGGAGAAGCAACACACAACAAGGCTGTACATAAACAACAGCCCAAACTCTGTCCTGTCCGAGTAATAAAGTAAGCGAGGGGAACGAAGCGCCATTGGCTGAATTCTCCGGTAGACGAACATTTGAGGAGGAGGAAGAAAAAAATGAACAGGGAGAAAAGGCCGGACAAGCCCGTGTAGGTCTATACACCGCGTATACGCATTTGTCGTATCGGTGCGCACGCGAACTCCCACGAAACTGGTTCCACCACGGTCTGGTCCTAGAAGGATTTATACGTGATTTATTTTTCGTTATCCGCGCCGTTCGCTCCTTGCGCGCTATATACTGCACCCATCCTCCGTAAGTGGGCAACCTGCCTATACACAATCGTATCGAGACAACAAAACCAGAACCGCGTTTCGCGCACACACGCACACTGGTGTCAAGTAGCACCACGCGTGGAATCGGGTAATACCCCGAACCCGCGACGGTCTCCTAGAGGGCGTTGAACTTGCCAGAACACGTATAGACGCCATTGCCTCCTCCTCGGCTCCAAAGCAAATTGCGAACAAAAGAAAAAGCAAAAGAAAGGCGCGCTACGGACTCTTCCAGGCGTTTAAAGGCGCTGACGACGGGGGAGATCCCCAAACAATGCTATCGCTTTTTTTCCGCGCCCGGGTTCGTCAGTCGCCGACGTGTTGAAGCGCTGCAGACAAGAGCTACGGTATATACGGTATACAAGTGCGCAGTGCATTGAGCCTCTTGCCTATCCGTGCACCGGTTATCTAACGCGAGACGCGCGGCGCATCTTAAGAACGACGGCGGGGCTACTGTTTACGGTAGGGCGAGCACACAGAGCGTACACCGGCCTCGCACGAGAATGTGATAAAGCTGAAGCCGATGGAACGACGACTCTTTTGCGAGGCGCGTACCGTGATGTGCCGGTCGATACACGCTGGATAATGTGGGTCGACCGCGCGGGTTCGACCGGCACCGTGTGTACACGGCTACAGGACAGCGACCTGATCGATATCGTCCACATTACGGTCAATAAATTGCCACGGTCACGCTGTCACCTCCCCCCCCCCCCCCCCCTCACAAACATTTAGCAGTACACCTGGCTTACCCTGGCAAAAACTGCAGAAATTGTCACGAAAACGCAGTGTAGCTCATGCCTATGTCTTTACTTGAAATTATGTCATAGACACAGATTCGAGACTAAGGAGGGCACGAACTTCGCGGACGGATCGATAAATAATACTGCTGCAATGTACTTCTCAGGTGATAGAGAGATGCGCAGAAGAACTCCTCTATATACAGCCTTCATTGATTACGATAAAGAATTTGACTCAGTGGAAACCTCAGCAGTCATACAGGCATTGCGGAATCAGGGTGTAGATGAGCCTTATGTCAAAATCCTGGAAGATATATATAGCAACTGCACAGCTGCCATAGCCCTCCATAAAGTCAGCAACAAAATTCCAATAAGGAAATGGTCACGCAGGGAGACACGATCTCGCCAATGCTATTCACCGCCTGTTTACAGGAGGTATTCCGAGGCTTGAACTGGGAACAGCTGGGGGTGAACGGATAATGCATAAATAATCTGCGATTCGCTGACGACATTGCCTTGCTGAGTCACTCAGGAGGTGAAATGCAAATCATGATCAATGAGTTAGACAGGCAGAGCAGATCGATGGGTCTAAAAATTAACATGCAGAAAACCAAAGTAATGTTCAACAGTCTAGCAAGGTAGCAGCAGTTCACAATTTGCAGCGAGGTGCTGGAAGTGGTAAAGGAATAGTCTACTTAGGGCAGGCAGTAACAGCTGATACGAATCATGAGAGGGAAATAACCAGAAGGATAAGAATGGGGTGGAGCACATATGACAGGTCTTCTCAGATCATGAATGGCAGTTTACCAATATCCCTCAAGAGAAAAGTGTGCATCTATCGTACCGGTACTCACCTACGGGGCAGAAACGTGGAGGCTAACGAAAAGGGTTCAGGTTAAGTTAAGGACAACCAAGCGAGCCATGGAAAGGAAAATCATAGGTGTAACGTTAAGAGACCGGAAGCGGGCAGAGTGGGTGAGGGAACAAACGCGGGTTAATGACATGCTAGTCGAAATCAAGAGGAAGAAATTGGCTTGGGCAGGGCATATGATGCGAAGGCAAGATAACCGCTGGTCCTTAAGGGTAACGAAGTGGACTCAAAAAGAAGGCGGGCGGAGGAGATTAGGAAGTTTGCAGACATAGGGCGGGCGCAGCTGGCAAAGGACAGGGTTTATTTCAGAGGCATGGGAGAGGCATTTGCCTTGCAGTGGGTGTAGTCACGCTGATGATATGATGATGATGATTATAAATCTGCTTCTCCAGATCGGTTTCTCAGTCTAAGGCTTCAGTACTGAAAGTGTGCTTGCCGGCGCTTGTTAAGCTGTTGGACCCAATCTCCACTAGCCGCTGCTATACGCTCGTCAAGATAACTTCAAACCGTATGAAGTGCTAGTGTTAGTTTGCTGGTTTATGTGAAATGTGTAGGCTGCTTAAATGAATGCCGCAGGCTGCATGGGTACGCGACTCGAACACCAGCGCCTCAAAGAAGGCATACAAGACCGGGTTTCCGAAATGCGCGCTTAGGAAAGCAGCCCCGCGAAACGGAGTACAGCAATACACATTTCGCTGCAATCATCAGCCTTTGTAAATCCACTGATGCTGAGAGGAACTGTCATACTCACACCTCCGAGGTTACGACTTGCACGGATCGCTGCAAGGGACCCAACTACACGGCTAAGAATCGAACGCCTCGAACTCTCCACCTATGACAACGGCTGCACACGGTCGCGGCCTGAGCAGTAGGTAGCGCACTTTGGCGGTCAAACTCGTTCGCGCACGGTTCCTAGCGAAAAAGAAACTGAGCAGTGTTTGCAAGTAAGTGCAAAAACAACTTTGCAAGTAAGTGCAAGGACATTTGTGGAAGGAAGCGACACTTGCGCGCCTGCGACTAAACGCATGCAAACCTCCCGATTCCCTCTACGTAAAGCGAAGGAAGAATTACAAAGCCGAGGCGTGCTCCTTATTCCTTTGGCCGCGACTGTACAGGTCCCTCCAATATTAAAGCGGACAAAGCTTGAGCATTGAATTACAGATTACTCCGCAAATTATTCGTGACAAGTACACTATTCCTGTTTTCTAACTGGCTTTCATTTTCAACTTCAGCAGAGAAATAAACAAAAATCGTCCTTCTGCGCACGTATTGGAGACGCCTGTAGATCCGTTCTTTAGAGGTGCTGCGTCGTCAAAGAGGTGTCACTTCGAGAAACGACTTACAGGTCATGTGCCTTGAAACAAATGCACACACGGCCGGAAGGCGACAGCCTCAGCCTGCGAACAGCATGCATCTAAACTCACCGAGATGTCGTCGGGGGGAAAGAAGAGCATCTCCCGCTGGGGGTCATTGTGCAGGATGGTCTTGTTCTTGGACACGAACTGCTCGTAGTCCAGGGGCTCCACCAGCTGGTGCCGCACCTGCGTCCAGAGGCAGCACAGCGTGAGAGGGGCACACAGGTGCTGCACCATCGCGACACAATCGAACATAGTATCGACATTCCGGAACAAAGCGGCCAAAAGGCAGATCGAAAGAGCAAGCGGCGACAGAAGAAAAATAGGGACTTTTACAATAGGGGAACACTATCGATTATGGAATATAGGGGAACAGCGGGGCGCCAGTCCAAGTGCGCAGAACAATAGGCACCTTTAACATACTGTGCTACCGTTACCGGAGCACCGGGATCCCGCCCACCACCAGTGCGCACGCGATGATTGGTCCCGATGCGGCAGGTGCGCACAGCGGCCTAGAGTCACCGGAAAAAATTTCAAAGCTACCAGTGACTCTACAGCGGCCGGGTACCTGGCGCCACCCGGCGCCCTCAAGGCGATATACGCATGCGCATTCCCGCGGTCTCCCGGCACTCCGGTAACGGTAATACGGCACACGGTACGCTACAGGTGTCTAACAGCGTGAGGGGCGTTATTGTTCAGCGCATGCGCATTGTCGCCCAGCTATTCCCATATCCCCATAATCGATAGGGTGCCCACATTCTAAAACTCCCTAATATCTCCAGGATAATTTAGTTTACGGGGGTTTAACGTCCCAAAGCGACTCACGCAGGCTATGAGGGACGCCGTAGTGGAGGGCTCGGGAAATTTCGACCACCTGGGGTTTGTTAACGTGCACTGACATCGCACAGTACACGGGCCTCTAGAATTTCGCCTCCACCGAAATTTGACCGCCGCGGGAGGGATCGAACCCGCGTCTTTCGGGCCAGCGGCAAGCGCCATAGCCACTGAACCATCGCAGCGGCACGTCTCCAGGATAGGGTGGTTAGAGCGGGTATAACTGGACAACACCTAGACGCCTTAGCTCCCTGAGCGGGTAGAACGCAAACGCAAATGCAGCAGTGCCAGGCTATTGCGCAAACGTAATACAAAAACGTTTCAGAATCAACCTCCACCGCGCCACGTGCCGCAAGAGACCTCAGACACGGGGAAGGGATGAGGGTGCCTACAGCCGCCAGCCCGCTATATCGTTATATTGTCAACCCGAACAGACAGCCCTGGCTCAGGGCTCCAATAAACGGCCTTTGACGGCTCCACAGAAGCGACAAGGACTGAAGCATGTCGGCAGCGACGCAAAGAACCGCCAACCTCGACCCCCCCTCACTTGCCGAACCTCCAATTACGCACAGTGAGCGCCTCTACAGCAATTGCAAGCCCAAGGAGTGCAGATTGTTTTCTTTTTTTCGCTGGTACTTCACCAGCCGACGTCGGCGTGACAATGCTGCTGCAAAACCACCACCCGTCAGAAATGAAATAGCAGCGCGCGTAGCTCCGCGCCGTCCGCGCTTTCGCAACGAAATTCTTTAGACTATAGTTCACTTAAAATGCCGAGACGCCGAATCCGTTCGAACCGAACCGAGGCGCGATAAGCGTGACGCAAAGTTATGATCTCGAGTAACGAGAGAACTTAAAAAAGGGGCAAAAAAAAGCAAACTTCCGAGCGTGAAAGAGGTACGCACGCATACTTTGTCGCGAGAGAGCGGCTCGCTCGGACTCCGCCTATCCGCATTCGAGTCACGGACTTTCGAAAACCAGCACCGACAGAGCTGGGTGCGGACGATAAAGGAAACCAGGAAGGCTTTCTCCGTTCGACCGACGCCACACCCTGTCTCCAGCGACGGATTGAGTGCGCACCGTCGTCGGCTCGCTAACTGCGGAAATGAAATCGGCAGCGTCCAGTCGGCGAGTGAAATGAACGAACAGGAAGATACAACAAAAAAAAACTCCCGCTTCCCAGCAAAACAAAACCGGCTGGCTGCAAACGGCGCCGGTCAAGCAGCACTGCGATAGAGACTGAGCTCCCCCACTGCGAGCTGCGTGCCACCGGCAAGAAGCAACCGCCACTTCCTCGAGCGTGGGAAACAGCGTACGCGACCGCTCATGCGTCTAAAGGCTTATGTATGGCGAGGAAGGAAAAAAAGAATAGAGAGAGAAATGGTCTGGCCGGCTCACGCCCGGACTGCCGCGCTTTACGGTTCCAACTCGGTGCACACATGCATCGGTGGACGTGATCGTAGCTGCACAACGCTATATCGACGGCACGCCCGCCCGCAGACGAAATGCACGCTTCCCGCTAGGCGGGCGAAAGGAAGCCCGGTGTTGACGAGAGTACGATCATATGCTGATACAGCGTCGTATAGGTAGCACGTTCGCACCGCAATTTCAAAGCTTTCTTGTATTTCTCGTGGCTCGAGCGTGCCGCGGGGTTCTTTCGGCGGGAAAAGCGCAAAGAATTATAACGAGGAAATCCGACCACGTGTTTCTAGTCTCTGAAAACGCGCCTTCAAAGCCAGAAACAATCACGAAATAATGAAATGGGTCAGAAAGCTGCATACACTCGATCGATTTCTGGAGAGCTTAGCTTGGCCATACACACCAAATAAATTAATACGACGACAGCAAATAAGCTGAATTAACAGAGAAAATTGAATAGTCTGCGATGGATGAAAAACAAAATTCACATGCACACGCACGCAGGCGCACAGAACACAAGCGGACAGTCACGCACCCACAAACGCACGTACACGTGCACGCTTGCAGCTGTCAGAAAAATCTCAGTTGAGGCGCGAGCGTAACGGGGGCTCCAAAGAACGCACAAACAGATTGCAAAGCTGAGAGAAGCAGCCACGTTGTGGAAACAGAATCCACACTCAGTGCAGCACAAGCACTAAGGGAAGAAGGAGAGAGAAAACTGAGAAAAAAAGGAAAAAGAAAACTGGAAAGACAAAGGCGCCTAATAGATTACTGCATAGTAAGGGCAACCCACGTGACGGAGGCCACTAGGCGATATTCTAATACGAAGAAATAATATCAAAATGCCTGGTACCTTAATGCACAAGGTTTATCCATTTTCTTGACTTCGACGCCACCTTCGAAGCTGAATTTTCATTTTTGCGTTGTTCTAGTCGCGCCAGCTGACAGATTCGATTCAATATTCGTTTTTGTGGTCTACTTTGCGATGTGCTCTACTTCGGGATGTAGACCACAGGAGGCGACCTCCACCAAAAAGAAATTTTAAGAATGGAATTACCAAGGAAACGGTTCCCAGCAATTATCCACGCTCTGCACTCTAATGGTCAGACCGGGAAGTCTTGCTTCAGGCGCTTTTTCTTCGCGGCAGGTTTCGCCAACAGTTGAAAACAACAGCGTAGCGAAGCGACCGGCGAAGAAATCACCTATAGCAACGCCCGTGCAACCTCGTCAGTCGACGCTGTGAGCAAGCACTGCCACGGCCGAACTGGAGGCCGGAGCCCGCCGCAGCTCCTCTAGTCCGGCCGTGGCAGTGCATGGGGTGCCGGAGCATTGCATAGGCACGAGCAGCGGAGCTGCTCGCTTCCTTCGTCTCGACGTCCCGGCGTTGCTTCGCAAGTGTCCGCGATTTACAGGCCCGGCTTCCGCTTTTAATTCCCCTTCGAGAAGAGAGACGCGATAAGCGCCACGACAGACACACACATAGCTCGGGGCGTAACTCGTTCAAGGTCGGGAGTCGCTTCGCTGGGCTGTACGGGCGCAGACGGAAGCTGCTGCCATACGAATCATGTCATGCCTGTCCCCGGGGCTACGTTTTCGCAATAAGGCCACCGCGCAGGCTACTTGGAAGTCGCGAATAGTAATGCTTCTGCGTGCCACTTGGTGGCAGCAACTGCAAACGCGCACGTTTCAGCGATACACGGAGGATAGCAGGAGCAGTTAAGAAGTGCAATCTTGGCTTGCTTTTTTTTTTCAATACGCGACGAGGGAGGATATTTTCCTTCGGCATGGAACTCGACCCGGCCAGATATAGTAGGAGGCGATCTCGAAATGACAAGAATATTCCGGATCGAGCCCCGGTTAAGCAAAAGAACAGCAAGAAATAGTAAACGCGTGACACATTGTAACAGCGTAATCTTCTAAACGAATGCATGCAAGTTGACAGTAAAGCAGCAAAGTAGAACGAAACACTACTTCTGGGAGAATCCACAGTGTTCCAATATTTATGATATATACCGTATTTACTCCCATAATGTACGAGCTTCATTTCTTTAAAAATCTCAAAACTTGAGGGTGCGTAAATCATGGGGGGGAAAATGTTCTTTAAAAAGATCTAAATGGTAAGAATGGGGCGGGAAGTAGTAATGGTGCAATATATATATATATATATATATATAGTATAGAAAGATAAACGTATTTGGTTGCTAGAGGCAAAAATTCAAAGTTGAAAACGCTTCATTTAGCCATAGATTTATTTTGAGTCGACGTTTCGGACAGAGCCTGTCCTTTCTCAAGACTGAAGTTACAGGGGTCTTCTTCCTCTTCTTAAGGAGTTGGCACTGGCACACATGTACGACACATGAACAAAAGAAACAAACGGTGGCAAAGAATACTAGAAAA